>VYZU01059750.1:15127-44005 GCA_013401355.1 Ceyx cyanopectus
CCCCCCCCCCCCCCAATTTGGTTATTTATGAATTGATTTTGGGTCAACACATGCCATGAAAACGCCTTAAATGAACTCTCATGCTTGAGAAACACATCTGTCAGGTGATGTCAGTGTCTGGCTCGATCTTCTTTCCCGTTTAGTTTACAAACATGCCATTCCTCCTCCAGGGCTCTGGAATGCTGAGCGAGAGGCTGCCGGAGGTGGGTGCCCTGTGCTCAGGGGAGGAGGAGCACAGGTAGCAAACCCATGAGCTTCAGCTGGCTCCCAAACACGGTTCAGGTCCATTGCTGTTGCTCATCTGGGAGGTCAACGTCCTGAGGTTGCAAGTGAAGCTGATCTCGTTCATTGAAGGCATTTACAAAACGCAGGGAAAGCAAAGGAGGGGTTGTTTTTCTGTTTTGCAGCTTTTTGAGGGGGAAAGCACCAGCTCATGATCTAAAAAGCCTGATTTCAGTTAGATTCCACTAACTCTTCGTGTGCTGGCTGATGCCTTGTTCCACAGTTTGAGGGCTGTCTAGTCAGCAATGACAAAGGTAGAGAGGAAGAGCCAGGATGGGGCTGCTTCTCTCTTCTGAATCCCCCTCAGGGATGGTCCCTCTGCTACCTCCCTGGGCAGCCTGTTCCAGCTCCTGACTACTCTTTCAGTAAAGAAATTCTAATGGAGTCACTGTTTACAAAACCTGGCTGTGTGGCTCTGGAGAAGAATACTTAGGAAGGTGGTGATGTGGCCTTTGAAAGCTGCTGTCAAGCCCCTAATGCCATAAACACTGATCAGTAAGAGCTCAGAGGTCAAAGGGTTGCCAGTTGCTCTCTCCTGGTGGTGGAACCTCTGCTTTTGCAAACCCAGCTTTTCTCTGCACATCCTCTGTCATTCTCCTTAATGGCTTTTTGTGTGCCAGGGCAGCCATCAGCTCCTAGTCTGTCTGCAAGCTGGGCAGACAGTGACCAGTCCCTTCCAGAGATCTTTTAGTTGTCTCAAATTGACCAGCTTTATTTTCTCTTTCCCCTTGCTGCCCTTTCCAGCTTCTTTATACTGTTGGTTCTCACCTCTGACACTCCTGCCTTCTCCAAAGTCCATGAGAGTTGTTCCTGAGTCTTGCCTCTGCTCTGATGTCTTATTTTTTTTTATGTACTAGTGTGGACAAGATTAATATTGTCAAATTTGATTTCCAATTTTCAGATTGGGAGCATTATGGGATGTAGAACACAGCAGCTTTTCTTTTGGAAGTGTATCTGTTCCTCTTTTCTATAACACCTGTGTACAAAATAACCTTGAAAAGCTGACAGAAGGCTTAACAATGTAGGGAAAATCAAAAAAGCATGATAAATAATTACATTATAACATTGATTCTGCATGGCACAAAGTAACTGCAGCTTAATAAACCTCAAGCTTGCTTAATTTTTTTATTTTTTTGAAATAGGAATAGGATTGAACTTAGATTTTTTGCTGGATATGTTTAATGTTTGTGTCAGAGCATCTGCTAGGAAAAGAGAAGAGAAAATTAAAGCTCTGTATTTGTGGAATATTTTATGTTTATGTATGTTGGTTTTTATGTTTAAAATCAGGAAGGACAATTATTTGGGTCAATCGATGAGTAAGTGCTACTAAGGCATCTTTTTTTCACACTTTATATGGCTTGGGAGCTTCCTCTGTGGTTCAGTAAGGATCCCAGAGGAATTCACAGGAGACTGCCAGGAATGACAGGGAAATTCATCCTTTATGATGTGCCAGTCTTTGATGATATTTGGCACCGTTTATGTTTATTTTATTAATAATTTATTAATATGTTATTTTATTAATGTTTATTAATGTTTATTTTGCATTGGATACTTCGTTTTACCTTGAAAATAATATTTGTAGAAACATTTGGAGCCATCAGCACCATGATGTAAACCCCACCTGCAGACCTTCACCAAAGCCAGAGGAGAGTGCCCAGGCTTCTGTCATATGAAATCTGTGCCAGTTTGGTGCTTTGTATTCAAATATTATCCAAATGCTTAATGAGGATGTGGGATGGAGATGCTGGTTGGGGAGCTGTGACTGAGCTGCAGCTGAAAATGGGGGGCAGTTGTGTGAATGCCAAGTGGTTCTTGCTGTTGCTTATTGAGTGGAACCTTTGTGGAGTTGCTGTGTGTGGCAGGTATGACAAAGTGGTTGTCAGAGGCAAGGTGGGGATCGGGCTCTTCTCCCAAGTAACAAGCAATAGGGTGAGAGGAAACAACCTCAAGTTGCACCAGGTTGAGGCTGGACATTAGGAAAAATTTCTTCACCAAAAGGGTTGTCAAGCCCTGGAAGAGGCTGCCTAGGGAACTGATGGAGTCTCCATCCCTGGAGGTGCTTAAAAGACATATAGATGTGGTGCTGAGGGACATGGTCTAGTGGTGACCTGGCCATGCTGGGTTTATGGTTGGATCAGATGATCTTAAAGGATTTTTCCAACCAAAACAATTCTATGATTTTAAGTCCTCTGTGATGACTCTGGTTCTAGTACAGAATTGATCTTTGTGAGTGAGTCAAGTACTGTGCATAATTACTGGAATACTTAGTTTTTGTAAATAAATGTCAAAAGTCTTCTGGCATCTTACCTCTTCTGGTGTCTGGCCATTGACTGGACAGCATGTCACTGATCTCAACCCTTTGAGCCATTTCTCAGCCCATCTCTGTCTCTCTTATCTAGGCTGTGCTTCAACATGAGACCATTCTGGAAGGCTGTGGGCTTGACTTCCCATGTTGTGAGCGAGAGCACAAAGCAGGGAGACAGGATTCTTTTAATCACTGATTTGTTGCTGGTCATAATTACTGTATTTTTACAATGTGCCTTTGAACATAGAGACAGGCTGAATTAAAGCACAGGAATTGAAAGGACAATGTGAGAGGAACAGCTTCATCATATTTCATTTAAAACCTGCCTTTTTTGAAGGGGAAAAGCAAAGCAAACATTTCACAGCAGAAAGGCAAAGGTGGAGAATACAAAAGCCAATATAATTGGCATTGTATTGCTAAATGGAAATGTAATTTGAGGCCTTTCCTTAACTCTCCCTGCCTCCAGCTTCTTCCTGTAAGCACATAGGACACTGTGCTGTAATGTAAGGAAGAACTATTTCTTTATGTAATGTAAATCCAATTTTTGATGACTTACCCGTAAAACTGCCTTGTCCAGTCAATTTTTAACAGCTGGTCTATGCATCCTTTTCACTCAGTTGTTTTTCCTTCTGGAGATACTTAAATAATATCTTGAGGGTGTTTGCTCTTAATGAGGTAATAATACCCATATCCTGGGCTAAATAAACTTGAGGCCAAAGGCCTAGGTGTTTATTAGCAGAGGATGTGGTTATTAACAAATTTAACAGGAAGCACCCTTGAGTTATTATTTTGCTGACGTTTCTAATGATTATGCATTTGAGAAACAATTGGTTGAAAAATAATACTTATACTTTTAAGAGGGCAGGTGAAGCAGAGGATAATTTATAGGTCGACTCATGGCAATAAAAAGCTTCTGTCAGTCTGTACCTTCCAACTGAGTGGTGATATCCAGGGTAGGAGGATCAACAGTGCTTTCAAGTGCTGTTGCCTTGGGCACTTCAGGTCAGCATGCCACTCCTTAATGCAAGAAAGCCCATGGAAGTTTGGGTTTTCAGTTCAAATCCAGCTAGACAGTGTGTCCTTTCAAGGGACTACAGTTGTTTGTCAATGGCAGAGGTAGCAAAAGCACATGGAAATTTGTGAAGTTTGCATTTTGTTAACTCTAATAAATGACAATTGGCATCCTAATCCTCTCTAGTAAGGGAGTTTTGGCCCCAAAGGGGCAATAGTAATGAGCTTAGCACTTAGAAAAACTGATTCTCATCTCTGAATCTGAATTGGTTTTGCAGCGATGGGCAGGGGAACTGAGACAAAGGGAACCTCAAGAGCAAGCCAAGTTCCTGTCATAAATAAACACCAGTTTGGAGAAGACTCCTGACTCTTAAGTCTGGTGTTCCAGTCGTGTTGCTTCCTCTGCCTCATAATACCTCCGTCCTGCAAATGTTTGTGCTGCATGAATAGATTCAGAGGCCTTGTCTCCACTTAACCAGGCTTCTACCACTGTGGATAGAGTTTCATTTACACCACTTTTCATTTGGTATGATGCAAATGCTGGCAGAGTGCAAATGTACCGATGAAAATGCGCACACTACTCAAATTCAGACCTAAGCACATATGTATGTTCTTGCAAGACTGGAGCTTGAGAGAGATCAGATTGTGCTGTTTAGTTTCACTCATATGGAATCAACAGCCAAACAAAATCCCACCAGCTTCCCTTTATTGCTAGAGACCAGAAACATACTGGATTTGAACATGTAAAAAGAACGTGAGTCGGTGAACTGACAGGTCTCTGCTCTTCTTCGTGTAGGGCAGAAATTGTAGTAAATAATTTTTAGGTTGACTAGCATCTGTGATCTGATTTTTTGCCGAGCTTGATGCCCTCCATTAAAAATATGGCAGTGACTAATTGCTCTGCTGACAGCTTGACTAACTTGGATGCAAAGATCCCAAAATATGATGGCTAGTTACGTTTTGTCTACAATTAGCAGAATAAACATCTTAATAGGCAGAGAAGACACAAACAGATGTTCTAATTGCATATCTGAGAGGAAACTGGTGTTTTCTGTTTCCAACTTAGCTCAAGCTCCATACCTCGGGAAGTTTCAGTCCCATGGGATTTAAATGATTTATTGATCTGGATGCAATGAATATTGCAGAAACAAGCTGTATTTCTAAGAAGTTAAATACATCCTAATTCTGTGTAGTATTTAATGTTTGAAGGGAGTCCACACTCTGCTTTAATCAGAGTGGAGATAGCAGCATTTTTCACTGTAGCCTTGAGGAAGTGGGAGGAAGGATGAAATATGCAGAGGATATGATACTGGGAAACTGGAGGAATGCAAAAGCAAAGAAATCAGTTCCAGTAGTTACTACTTTCTCTTTTAGCTTCTAAAAGGGTTTTGTGAGATGGACCAAAGAAAAGCCAGTGGAAAAAAACCACCCTGTTTTGTTTTGGTTATTTTTCTGTTGCAGCAAGCTAAAATACCCCTCAAACCCTTATGTTGCAGATAAATTCTGTGTCACGATTTGCTATCTAGAAACTAGAGAAAAGCTTCATCATACGTATTAAACTTTTTTATAAGTAAATATTTATACCTACAGGTTTTCATGACAAGTTTCAAAAATAGCAAATAAGGGAAATTGAGTAGCTTAAGAGCCAGCTGCAACACAGAAAATTGCAAAAGAATATCCTTACCTCTCCACAGAAAATTTTACCACAGTAAATTTGTATTCATTTTATATTGTTTATTTTTTTTAAGAATGTTTTCTTGCATTGGTTTTGGTCATTATGCCTTAGACTCAGCAAAACTCACTTCTGTCTGTAGCTTTTAGTATCTTGGGAGTGCCACTGTGACTATATCTATGTATTTGAGGAGCCTAATACATGGCTTCTAAATGTCTACTTATCTTTTATTAAGGCTTGTGTGAATGCATCCTCCTTGTTTCTTCAGGTTGCTGTTTGCTGCAAACTTATTTCATACACGTTGGGTACTGTGTCTAATGTCTAGAGCTGTTGTAAGGCACTATTTACTGAGGAAATCATTGAAGAGTTCATATATATGATTTCAAGGGCACAATTTCCCTTTCCCAAGAGGTGATTTATATCTGTTTGCCAAATTTAAAATATACGACTCCCAAAAAGGCAGCCACAAAACACAGAACTGGTCGTATAACACAACTCCAGTGTCAGAGAAAAGCTGTATTTTAGGACTTGGACACTATTGTCATGAAATATGGCTTAATATAAAACTAACTGAAAGTCAAACGGTTTTCTGCAAGGAAAAGGGACAGTAACTTGCTGTTCTTAAAGTTCCTCTGGTAGTGGGTTATGTTGGATGCAAGCTTTGTGCTAAGGCTAAAAAATGGAGAAATAAAACTTCGTTAGTATGTGAATGACCCTCAATCTGGAGAATCAGAGTCCCTGTGTCCTGCAGCACATATCTAATGAGAAGGGGACATGGATATCTCCCTCCACTTCCATCCTGACTGAAAGCTCCCATGGCAGCAGAGCTGGCAACGTTCTGCTGCTGTTTCTTCCCAGCACCCTGTGTACTTGTGCTCCTTTGGATGCTGGGTTTGAATAACAGCTTACTCCAGTATTTCTTTATGTTCAAGCCAGTCTGGGGACAAAACCAGCAGTGTTATTGAATCACCATGTATACATTTATGGCAAAGCAGACTTCTTACAAAATGTATCATTATAATTGAAAACTGAACTTTATTTCAGGAAGAGCAGGTCCAGAATGATCCAAAAATGGCTGTACTTTTCATCATACAGCAGTCTATCAGGAAAACAGCTTTTCAATATATACATTTATTCTTAGATATAAGCAATAAGATGATCTTTTGGTCTGTAGCTGTGAAAGAAAAGAAATATTTATTCTGAGTTTGTGGGGCAAGGATGATGCACATGCTGAGTGTCATCCCATGTGGCTATTGATAGTATGAGAAGCTTGCTATAAACCTATTGCAAGTCTTGTAGTGCTCTGGATTCTTCCAGAGAATTTTTACACTCTAGTTAGAGCCTATATATGTACTGAAACCTGTGCTAATGAAATGATGGAAAACTGATGCAGTGAAAATCAAACCTCTCCATGATTGTGGTCAAGGAGGGTCTGTAACTAGTTGCTACGTGACAATTCTTACGATCCTCCAAAAATAAGGGTGAGGTTGATCTTGCAGCAAAAGATGCAAGCCAGTGTATCAGGACACTTACAAAAAAAATTTAAATCTTCAACTTATGTAGTCTGGAAAAGGCACAGAGATAATGTCAACTTTAATTACTGTTTTCTTCTGAACGCAGGGAATAGGCCAAAGGGCATGAATGGAAATTAAAGAAAAATGGAAAACAGATGGTAGGAAGCATGCTACAGGAACTGGAATACAGGCAGCACTGTACGTAATTTACCAAAGAGAAAAGGGGCCTTAAGAGTTGTTTTGTCCCATTTTAAACAACATCATCTTATGGTCTGTTTCACAACAACCTTATTCCTAAATCAAGTCCTGATTGATGGCAACTGTTGTATTGTTGCCAGAACTTAAAATTTTTCCTTTGCCAGCTTTTAGAAGACATCTTTGAAATATAGGTCAAGGAAAATTGGATGCTGAAAGATAACCACATAAATTAATAGCCTGACATTCAAAAGTACTGGTCACCAAAGCCACCATATATTTCAGGGGGTGCTGGTTGAATTCTTGCCATTTTGGGAAAGGTTGTCATTGATTTAAATGCTTCAGTTTAGGATTAGGAGCCTAATTTTAATAAGCATTTTAAAATAAATCATGTCGATATTTATGATGATATATTGCAAAGCACTGTTGCTTTGTTTCAGAGGCTTTCATCCGGATAGGAAATAATTTAGCCCAAGCAGGATTTGTTTCCCTTTACAGCTTCTTGAAGGAGCTGATTCAGGAATGCCCGTGATGTGTGGTGGGTAAGTTTTAAAGTCTGAAATCAAAAGACTTTAAAGCACACTGGAAAAACAAAAAAAAAACCCCAAATGGTAGCCCTTACAATTAATCTGAAAAACAATGCTTGTTTTTGAAATGAGATTTTTTTTCTCCTCCACATTGTGCCCCAGGAGGGGCAGGGTGACAAGGCAGGGTAGGCGGTGGGACTGACCCACTCTCAGCGTATTGTTGAGTACCCAGGGCTATACCTGCTTCACCAGCCCCAAGTGTTGGCCACCTTGGGCTTGTGGGAGCAAGGGGTAGCCATTGAGCCAGCCCTACTGCCAGGAACTCCCTGCTTTCCTGGCCCAGGAAAAGGAGGAAGGAGGCCCAGGAGACCAGTTGTGGCTACAACTTGGTCTCCCCAGACCTTCTGCAGCAGCTTTGATTTTGGTCAACTTCTCCTTCAAAGTGGGACTCTGGTGTAGTACTACTGACTCCATACTGGAGCTTGCACTGATATTCAGCAAGGTTTTGCTCTCCAAATACTGGTTGAGGGGTCTTGGTGGACCAGCAACAAAAGTCTGCCTTGCCATGGCCAGCTCCTGTGTTGCAGGCTCAGGCTGTGTAAGTGCTGAATGTACTCAGAGGCCTGGGTCGGGCCTGCTGGTAACGCTTGAGCCTGCACCATGCTCGTACCTGTTTGAGATGCTGAACTAGGTTTTGTTTGTGTGTGTGTGTGTGTGTGTGTGTGTGTGAGTTTGAAGCCATGTCCCTCTTGGGTCAGCTGAATCACCAGCTGCACTGCTTTTCTTCAGCATCACTGGTGTTACTCATTGTGGAGGTCAGTGGTGGCTTTGGTAGCAGACAGCTCTCCTCCAAGCTACCTGTGTAATGTTTACAGGGAGCCAGGTCTGTGCTTTTCATGGGAAAATTCTAATTTGTTGGGTTGAATCTAGGACAAGCAGAATCATGTTGAAATCACGTATGGAACATCACAGCAGTTCTCTGGACAGGCTTCATCAGAAGGGTTGTTTCAAAAGCAGGGGGGGAAAGGCTGAATGGTTACTTGCAAACATGTTAACATAAGCTCAGTCATCCCTAGGCTTCCAGCACCATGATGGAAGAAGGTAATGAGGTCATGGTTGTTTTTTTAGGTTCTGAAGACTGACTTTGAGAACTGAGGAAAAGTAAACAAAGGATTATTTATTAAATGAAGAAAGGATTATCCATTACAGGATAAATCTTGCTTGCCGTACGTGTACAAATAGTTCCCATTGACTATGAACAAGTCAAATACTTACATAAGACATTTATAACTTTTTATGTAACCTTATAAAACCACACATATTCTTCTATGTCCTGGGCTTAAGAAGCATGCAGAAGTTAGCCAGTTAGGTATAATGAAACAAAGTCAACTCACTTTTTCTAAAGATATCTTCAAAGTTGTGTTGAAATAAGAAAACTTATCTAAGCACGAGGCAGATTTATCCAGAAAAATACCCAGATAACTAAGTAAGTTTCAATGAAAAGTCTCAATTGCTGTGGGAACAGGGTGGCTGGGAAAAGAAAAGGAGGAGAGGATGGTGCAAAGCATGAAAACATTCTGAAGGAATTTAAATGGAAAGTTTCTCTTCCTCCTGCGCATTCCTCAGGATCTCTCAGAACATGGGGGCAGGGCTCGCCCGGGGATGCTCCTTGCTGGATAAGGATAACCTTTAGTATAAGACACTACAAATTAATTTCAGAGTAACTCTCTTCTGGCCCACCAGCTGTAGTTACTCAAGGCAGATTAACCAGAGCACGACTGGTTTCAGCCCCTATCTGACAGCATGAGCTAAATTCTTCAGTGATAGAGACAGTGTTAACAGTTAACTTAATGATACAACTAAACCCAACTGTCACATCTCTGAACTGTTTTTTTCAAAGGTACAGTGCAGTGTCATGAGGCACTGGGAGGACTGAGGCACTTCTGTCATCCCCTGCATGGGTGCTGTGTGGATTCATACCCACAGGATACTCCCTGGCACATGGGTGCTCTGCTCCTGCCCCAACTTCTCTGTCAGCTCTACGTGACACGATCGTACTCATGACACATTTGTGCCTCAGGTATGGCTGGGATTAAGTCACACAGGAGTATGTGCAGATTTTAACCAGTGTTAGGCTCCCTGTGCTGGATATAAAAACTATTCTCATCATCTTTCATCCTTATTGATTCAGTTAGAAATCGCCCTGCTTTATGTTTCCCGGAGTTTATCTCAGGAATGCGTAGATAATGGACTTTCATTAAAAGAGAAGGAAACATTCAGCCTCCTATTTTAATTTTATTCAGAGGAACAGCTGAATCCAAAAGGAAGATTTGGATGTTTTCCCCTCTTTCTTTGAAAAGTCAGCTAGAGAAATTGAGGAGGACTTGAATCATCACCGGACAAGTGCATTCAGTGCTGCCCTGGAGTAACTCACAGACATTCTTTTCCCTGTGGTGAAATGTTTTGAAATCCCTTATTTTTGTCTGAATGGCAAATGCCAAAACCTCAGTGTTTTTCATGAGGAGGAATTCTTGTCTTCTGGCCAGCTCAGTTAGCTTCACAGCAAGAACTGGGAAGTTAAGGTTATGGCAAAGGCAGGATTTCCACATTCATGTGGAAGTAGGCAGCAGTTGCTTTCAGTCCTTTGACCTCATGTAGCAGTGAGACATCAAGCTTTAGAATCATGACACTGTGCAGAAAGTTATCGAATCAACTAATTCCTCAGGGCTTTGACCATTATCTCTATCTGTAATTTTTCTCTGAAGATGGTTTAGTTAAGCTTTGACATTCCTCATTCAGCTAAAGATCATGCCAGGAAATTTTTGAGCAGCTATCAAGTACTCCATGCTAACTTGCTCAAAAAAGGGAAAAAAAAAAAAAGAAAAAAAATAAAGAAATAATAATAATGTATTCTCCCAATTAAATACTGGAGTGTATTTCCTTTCTTGATCACTGTACATATTGCCATGGTCTGACCCATCACCCAAAATCAGGCTTCAGCTTGACCTATGCTTATGCTGTAACTTTTGCAGATTCTGTTTTGCATTAACTCCATGATAGGACAGTTTTTATCCAGCTGAAATATTTGACTGTGCTTTTCCTCGCTTCTTTTTTCCGTGACAACTGCAGTCCTCCCTCGTGCAGCTCCCCAGGAGTGCAGTTGCCAAGATTACCTTCCTAGAACATAGTTGTGAATATCACAGAATGTTAGGGTTTGGAAGGGACCTAGAAGATCATCTAGTCCAACCCCCCTGACAGAGCAGGATCATCCATCTTTTTGCCTTTGCATAATTTTCCTCTGAAGTTGGCCATTGCCTTCTGTAAACTGGGTTTGTCAGGTGCTTTCTTTTCCTGGCTGACCTGTGTGTCTGTCTGCCCCATCACCTGCTTCTAGGTGATGCAATAAGAGAAATCAAAATGTTAACAGGGAAAATACATGCTATGTGTACTGTAAGATGAATCAGTAGAGAGGTTCTGTCCTAAAATGGATGCAGTGCAATTAGCACATGCTAATTAGCATATAATTAGGAAACTCTACTCATATTTGTATTTTCTCTTTGAACTCTCCCAAAAGCTAGAAATAATCCAGAGTTAAGACTGGGATATGTTATATTACCACTTCCAGTTCTGTTTCTCTCTAGCAAGTATTGTCCATTTCTATGAGGTTGAAGTGTTTGCTTTTGAAATTAATTACAGCAGGAATTAAGGGGTTTACAATGGCTTTGTTGTAAACAGTTTTGAATAGAGATGTATCTGTGACCCACTGCAGTCTGACATAATGATGTTCCCTTGGAAAAGCACAGAATATATCTTTAGTGTAAAGGATGTTTATAAAAAAATCAAAGCATTTTGATAGGTTACATCTGCATCTGAATGTCTTATTAGCTGATTTAGCGGGTAAAATTTGCATTGACACCTAGCAGCTTATTGTATGACTCTGTGAGCACAACGTGCCATTTTCCAGTACTAACAACTATTAGGTAGTGCTAATAAAGTGCCTGTTGACCTGCACGGTGCTCTGTAGAGCCCTGTCAATCAAAACTCTCCTCTGAGAGAAGGTGTAAAAACTCTCTGTGGTTTATTACACCCCATTAACTTTCCTAACCACTTACAGCAGCTAATTCTAAGCATTTTTTTAACCTAAAATTCACCTAATTCAACCTAGTCCTTTTTCCACAGTTTTGAGTATCCTTGCTGTTGTGACTTGTTTGTCACTAGAGTCTGTAAATCTTCCATTGGGAGCCTTGGAAGGGTAGTGGATGGTCTCAGCAATTTTCAAAGCTAATGTATTGGAAATGAATGATGGACTGTTTGTGTTGAGAAAAATAAGGGTTTTTCTAGAGATCGAAGGTGTTTGAATCCACTGGGGAACAGGTGAGAGAAACACAGGAGTGGGTTAAAGTGGTAAACCTTGTGCTTGACAAGGATTAGCAGCACCCTGGAAAATCTTTTAGATGAGAAACTGGAAGTAGGAGCCATTTGTGATGTTGGCCAGGAGACATGAAACTCTTGATGGAGTAAGTTTTTTACACGTGCTTGGCTCCCTGGACTGACTTCCAGCATCAGCACCACTTGGTTGTGATATCTTCTTCATCAGCATTGAAGTTCAGGTTTCTTTTTCACCCTTGCAGTTTCATGTTGTGTAACAGGGCTGGATATTGAGCTTGGTATTTCAAGCTATGCAGAGCTGGGTCTCAAGCAGTTTGACATAGTTTAAAGCCACAAATCGAGCTGCAATTCAGAGAATGAAAAATAGTTTCCACTGGATTCCTGTAGTTTTGACTTCATCACTTGGGTTACAATGATTTCTTGTTGTGACTGAACAGACTCCACAAACTCTGCAATTTACTGCTTCCTGCAACAGTCTGTCACAGTCCCCTGTGGCAGAAAAAGAAGTGAAACGGATAACTTTTTCCTCTTGAGGAATTATATTGATCTTGCAGATGCTGAGTGGACTTACTGTGTTTTTCCTTAGAGCACTTGGCTGCAGATTCACTTAAGAGTAAATATAAGAGCCCTATCATCTCATTTCCCCTTAAGCTTAAGCATTATAACCTCTGTCAGTCACTGACATGCAATTTTTTCTTTCAAAGATGAGATGTAATAGTATGAAAGAGCTCTTAAATGTCTGCTAAATTCTGTGTCATTAGTACCCAACTACAGCTATTTCATTTCTCTCAAAAAAAAATCTGTGGTTTATATGCAGCCCAAATTTCAAGTGCAATATATAGAAAATATAAATATTTAAATTTGAGATATGGTTTACACTGTTCTTTACTGGAGTGGTTTTTCTTCTTTCAAAAACCACAAGAGTGTAGCTTAAGTAGCCTGCTGGAGAGAGCAAATCCATCATGTGGCTACTTCAAGGCTCTCTTGTTGTTTAAGGGCTAGCTGGGCTGTGGTAAATAATCCACAGACCTTAATAGGGTGCAATGCTGACTCACATTGCTCCTGGAAGAGTACCCACTTGCATCTTCTGGTATCCTCCTCCTTTCTCTTACCCATTTCCATCTTGTTTTCTCTGGGATGGGAATGAAGAGGTTCTTTCATCTCTGGAGACTTCTGTGATGTTTATTTGCCATAGATCTTCATGGTTTTATTTCAGCTTGACTTGGCTCCTGGAGATCAGTTTCCATGTTCTGGAGCTAGCTACAATACTTTCTTCCCTGCTGACTGTCAGCTGGGTTTCCAAAATGAGGATGGCTCTGAGTATGTGCTCATGGATCCTGTCTTCTTACATAGCATCAATCAGTTGCCTTTGCATCATGCAAAATCAGGAACCTCCTCATAGGCTTTCCTACCTCTGAAGTTCTTCTCACATCCAGCTTCAAGCATGTGTCCACATCAGGATATACAAAGTGTTTTAGATATAGATGCATATGAAGATAGGTACAGGATTTACCAAGAGCATGACCTTCAACAGAATCCACTGCCTGTAATCCATGGCAGCTCACCATCCAGGGTTTCTTTTGCCATCTTCCAATTGTTTGCTTTATTCCCAGTTGTTTGAGTTAAGGTGATTTTATGCTTTTGTCAGTTTTAGCATAATTCAGCAAAACCAAGTAACCTTTGCTTTCATTCTGCAGCTGCTCATGTGGCTGACAAAAAAATTACCTGGCTTGCAGCTTGTATTTCCACAGTGAAATAGACTGTTTCGATCAGAAGATTTTAACTTCCATAAAACTAAATCAAAGAAAAAAACATTATATTTTAATCTCTGACACTGTGTTTTACAGGTAATTGATTTTTTTAAGTGGCTTTGCTTCCTCATTTATGGCTTGGAAGCAGTAGAGCACCCCCCCCCTTCAATTCAGAAATTCACCACAGAGATGTTGCAAGCAGAGGGAGCCAGGAAAAAAAGAGAGTGTAAAATATTTTTTAAACCAGACATCACATTTCTTTATAATGGTGGATTACCACAATAATTTTCCCTTCCTTCACAGAGCACAAGGGATATAATACTCATGAGAATTATGCCTCAGCCCTTCAAATGCTAATTACCATATTATACAGTTTAATCAGAGATGATATTTGTTGGAATGAGCAAGTTGCAGACAGCCACTGGGCATGACTGTAGAATGCAGGAGTGAGGGGAGGTCCTGCTTCATACTTGGCTTGAAAATTTGGGCAGCCTACAGGGTCTGTTGTGCCTGGCTCAGGCTTGGGGAACATGGAGGTTCACAGAGCAGTCCCTTCTCTTGTGCCGTTGTGTTGATTGGGCACAGACACAGACCTTGCTGTCCCCACTCCCCTCTTTTCTACCCCTTTCTGGTATGGGGCCTTTCATGGTCTCTTGGGATGGCCAGAACATGCACGAGGAGATGCCTCCCCTGCAGCAGTGGAGGCAATGATAGGAAAAACTGGGGAAAGGGATCCACCTTTCCCAATGCAAGCAAAGAAGCACAATCCAGTATTTAATGCAAAACCTGGGCTAGCACTTTTGAGCTTTCATTTCAGCCCAGGCTTGTTTAAGGTTTCAGTGACTGGTCTCTGCTCTTGGCAAAGGCTAATTGGTGATGCTTTGAGCACAGAAAGCTTTGTGCTGGCATGTCTAGAGGTCTTAGATACCAGCTAAAGATACACCAGGGCCCTTTGGAAAGATGAAGGAGCATCTGAGTACACAGCTCATGAATAAATGTTCTTAAAACAAGTGTGAATAGGTTGATGAAATCTAGTGAGGAAGTCTTGAGGGGTTTATTTTTTCCTTTTAGTCTATTAGTTATTCAGGGGTGCAGTGCTGAGTAAGGGCATCAGGGTTTACGAGGGGAAGAGGAGTCAGTGATTTGTATTTCCATCTCAACTTACACAATGAGCATTTGGAAGACTTTTCATGAGCAGGAACAACTTGGGGGACAGGAAAATGCAAAACAGTTTCCCTAAGTCTATCCCGTGCTTCCCGTGAATGCTACTAAAAATTGCAGTGTGTTTTCCTACTGCTTTTAGTGGCTGCAGATGGTTATGGGGTCTTGTGACATAACAAATGATTGCTATTTCTTTTTGAGACCCAAATGGGAAGAGGGCATGTACTTGTACTTTGGCTGCTTCTATTGTTCCTGTTCTTAGTATTTTTATTTTTATTTTTTTTTATCATTTCACCTCTGCTGACTCCGTAAAAGGGTAGCAAATAATTTAATTGAATCAGGCTAGTAGTTTCTGAGATGTACGAGCCCAAGCAACCCACTAAATGATGTGGGAAACATGTTATTTTTGAAGGTCATCCCTGAGAAGTTAACTATTTTGTAAGGGTAGCAAGCTTGAAAAGCAAAGCACAGTTGGGGGTCTGTGGTGTTCTTCAGGTTGTGTTCCTTTTAGGAGGATTCTTTTGCTGGTTAGAAAAACTGCTTGGTGCTTGCATAAGAGGTTTGCAGTTTTCTCTCTGACACCCTATCCAAGTTACTGTGACAACTGTGGCCTTAGGCTTGTCCATTTTATGGATGGGCAACTAATGTGATCATTAAAGATGCATGCTGAGGTCAGAGGTCGGCTGACGTTTGTTTAATTGAGTCCCATGGCAGAAGCTGGAAAATCCTCAGCAGGAAAGGTTGTCATCCAGGGCACATCAGAATGCTGAAATAGGTCAAATAATTTGAGCCTGACCTTCCTGCATCTGGTGGGGCTTTAGGGTTTGGTCCACAGTGACTTGAAAAGCACTTCTGCAATTTCCTCATCATGACCATGCTGAATCTATTCCCCTGAAATACTGTAACACAAGGTCCTAAGGTAGCTACTGCTGCTCTTGGAATTTTTGCATTATAATAAGCTAGATTCTATAGTGCTTTAGCATTTCACCTAATGGAAAAAAAAAGAAAAAGGAAAAAAAGTAAAAAGATGAAAGAGGGCAAAGTCCCCCTAGTTTAAGAGAAAACAATTCTGAACTAGAATGAGCTGGTTCTTTGATGAACATGAATGCAGAACAGTTTGCCATTGCTGATGGGTTTGCAATGCAATGCAGAAAAAAAAAATAGTAAAAAGAAATGGATATTCCTGGTTAATGAGATGGGAATTTCCTGGTGGGTGTGCACGGAGTGCCAGGAACAGCAGAAGATCTTTAATGCACAGAAGGGGTTTAATGGCTTAATGAACCTGCTGTACTGGACCCGGCACAAACCAGAAAGTAGAGGTTTTAGCAAAAGATGCTGACTCCTGGCAAGAGCTGCTTATTTACTGGACTTTGCTTGTTTTATGGGCTATGATAGGTCATTACTTCCCGATTATATATGAGAACAGTTACCAGAATTTCAGGGAAGTAGCTATCTCTATCTTCTGGGAAAAGTTAATGTATCTATAGGGGGAAAAAAAAAAGCAAGCTCATTTATGTGATTTCCCTCAAGAATACCCAAAAGCCTAAGGATCTTTTACCAAGTAATCTCTCTCTTAAAAATTAGTTTAACTAACATGTAAATATACTGTGGGCTATACCATCCAGGGGAAGATTAATAATGATAATTGTGAGGAAACAAAAATATTGTTTTGCACTGAGTCTGCTGGAGCAGAGGCTTGGCCTGCTTGGATTATATTCTTACTTTCCTCCTACTCACTGTTTCAGAGAAGTGCAAAATACTCTTTTTGTTTTTCATGGGTCATATACATTAAGAGAAGTGAGTGTACCAGAGACTCTCATAAAAACCTGGGGATGGTAATGGAAGTGGAGGATGTGTAGAGGCAGAATTAGGCAGCTTTGAGTGTGGTTATAGAAGTGAAAATGCTGGTTTATAAACTTCAATTAAGTAACAATAACATAATAATAATAATCTAAGATGTTAACTTGCAATGTAAGCAATATGTTTACAAAATGCTAGTATGTATAATTTGAAATCCATAGCTGAGTAGTGGGAACCCATGTGAATTCTTACAGTTATCTATATGATGAAGATTGACTGTAAATCTCTACACAAAGTAAGGCACAATATTTTAATACATCATAAAGGTCACACTCAGTTAATCTCCAAGACCTTCTTAGCACAAGTAAAGCTGCTTAGAAACATAGGTTTGAAATGTTGCACTTAAATGCAAAATTAAATATGCAAATAAAAGATGAAATATGCAAAGCATTGTTTTTCAGAGAAATGGAAACAGAAGTTACAGCTTACATCAAACTCAGTCATGCCTAAGCTTCAGCTTGAACCTTGGAAACCTGGGCTTTGTTTCTTGAGCAGTTTTCAACCACAGGCCAGCTTTGAAGGGGAACACCCTGCTCCCTGTGGGGAAGGATTTATGATTTTATTCAGGGTGCACGAAATGTGATGATTTTGGCTGGATGTCAGGAAGCAAAAGAGAGAGGGGGGGTGCGTGTGCAGCATCTACATCCATTTACACCCCTTTCAGTCTCCCTGTTGTCAATGAGGTTTTCATGACAGTGAGCAAAGGCAGAATGTGGGCTACAGAATGGGAACTGTGTGCTGTGTAAGAATGGCTAAAAAAACCCCCCATTTTTTGAACTTGCTGACCCTTCTGTGAGGAAAAGCTTCTGACTCTGGAAGAGGTCTGCAAAACAAAGCTGCAGCAGAAAACAACAGCAGATTCAGAGAGCTCCCATCAGGGACCTTCCTTCTCGGGCCTGACTTCTTGTTCTCCCTGACCTAGTGAAATGATCTGTTATGATACAGTGTGAACTCAGTCTTTGGAAACAGATGAAACCCACTGCCTTTCTGAAATTCATGTCTGTGCAGACAAATAACTTTATTCCTGGAATATTCCGGGACTTTTCATCCCCTGAGCTGCATAAATGGCCATTTATGTGTTCTGTTCGAAACGGAGCATTTAAAGCCCGAGAGAAGAGCGTGGTATCCATGCAGTGGAGGGAAACGCTTCCTGCCGTTCCTCCTCACTGGTGGCTTCACGTTGTCTAACACATGGTGATTCTGGTGTGACACAAGCAGAGAGTGGCCATCTGGAAGGAGCAGTTTTGGAGCCAGGTCCCTGGCTTGAGTCCATGGCCTCCGCACGCTGGGACACCAGGGAATTCCTCGGCACTGCCGCAGCACCCCCGCGCCCTGCCTTGTCATGGCTATGTAGGGGTTGCTCCAACCATTCCTGAACTCTGGCAAGCCCCAGCTGCTGGAACAGCCCCTGGGAGGAGAGTGTTGCAGCTGAGTGTGATTTTGAATGGTCTGAAGCAGCTCTGTGCTGCTGAGTGGGGTCCCAGCAGGACCCTGCGTGGGATGGGAAGTCCCAAGACTCCTGCGGATTCTTGGTACTGCGCTCAGGTCTCGCCGCAGGAGGTGGTGACCAAGTGTCTGCCCCCAAATATGCTATTGATAGCTTAAAAAAAAATAGAGATACAGCCTTTGCTGGATGGGAATGAAGACCCCTGCCTATCACCTAAACATATCTGCATTTTGTAAGCAAAGAGATCACTTAATAATACACTGGAAGTAACAGGTATTGCCTGGAAGGCTGAAAGTGAGAACTGAACTGGTGAGCTGTGTTCCACCTGGGATCTGCGAGAGCCTTGAGGTCATTGCCAAAGATGTCTTGACTTGAAACTGTAAACTTTCCTTGGGATATGTTCTGTGCTTGAATCATCAAGTATGAAATGATTTATTGGCTTTTCAGGCACAGAGAAGACTCTGTCTAAAGGGAGACAAATACTCTATTAAAATAGGTCTCTTTTTGATGGAAATGAAAATAAAATGCCTGTTTTTTTTCATATCAAGATGTAGCTTGTAACCTTCTATGTGTCCTTAGAGAGAAAGGCTTCATACCCACATAGCTGTATAATGTTAGCTGCCATGTCATATTTCAGGTAGTATCCAACACATGCACCTCATGGACCTTGTTACTGCTCAATGCAAACCTTTCCCAGCCTCAAGCTCATGGAAAAACCAGCAGCAGTGTAGCACATGAAACCAGAAAATCCCTGCTAGGAGTGTTGGCCACCACAAATTATAAGTGGGACAGTCTACCATACTAAACTGCTCATGTTTTTCTTCCTCCTCATGTACTAATATTCCTAAATATTAGGGCAAGATTAAAATGTAATTGCACAAGTGGATACTTGACTGGAAAACTTTCACCTGTAACATAGGTCTACCTGCTTTGTTAACCTTGCCATTCAGGTGCAATTTAAAATCAATGGCGAAAGTTATTCCAGAACCTGCACAAGAAGGTCACCAACTCCCTTTGAAAGCACTGATACTTCCTTTTGTTCCCTTTTATGGATCTGATTACAAATTACCAAATCCTCCTGCTATTTGAGAACTCCTAGATTCTAATCAGTACTTTGATGAATGTACAGCACAATAATGCAGATGAGTGATGTCACCCTTTATGCATACAGCAGCATGCATGGACGAAAATGGGGAGAAACCATTCAAAAACTCTGGGACTTTTGTGATCTAGGAGATCCCTTTGTAATCAATCCTGATTGTAAAGTGTTGCTCCACAACTGGGCGTTGTTAAAATGCCTAATTAAACACGTGAAATAAATCACAGAGATACCAAATGTTGTGCGTAAAATGCGGAGAGTTGCCTTTGTGTTGGTAAAACAGAATGAAAACCGGGAATAAGGAAATGTTACAGAAATTGACTTGAATAAATAAGGAAATGTGAGTAAGTTTCAGCAAGGTCAGCAAATTAAAGATCTTAAGGTTTTGGGAATTAGGTAACTTCCTAATGCTTTGTGCTACAGTAAAGGAGATTTTTTTTTTTGGTTGTAAAATTAGGTGGAGATAAACTTAAAGCTTTTTTTTTTTTCATGTAATGAAATGTAGTACAATGAAAGGAAAACAATGTAGCCAGGTGTTAATATATAAGCAAAAAATTCTTAAAAGCTAGGGTGTTTTTGTAAAAATCCAAGGAAACCAAGTAATTGAAGGAAAAGTCAGTGTAAGTGTAAACATCATACTTTAAAAAAAGAACAACCTGCAGATGGCTTGGTCCTGACATGTTATTTTAGTCTAACACACTTATTTTTCACTTGGTATGAAAACTCCATGGGCTTATTCTTTAAATTAAAAACTCTGCTGAAGGAATGTGAGGATGGTGCTGTGAATTTCTGAAGGGGAAGGGATGCAGAGCTCTGATGCTCCAAGAGCTCTTCCACACCAGCTGACATCCCAGATGGGATAATGCCCATCCGTTCTTATCTAGCCTTTGTATTTCTCTGCCTGTGTGGTTTTGCATTATAACATAAATATTCTTTTCATGTGGATTAGGAAGGAGTGACCTGGCCTTCTTTTAAAACACACCCCATTAAACCAGGGTAATTGGGGAATTTCCTGTAGAGAGGCCTTCCCTGGGAATGGGTAGGGGTGGGTGTTGTTCCGAGGCTCCCCAGGAACATGATAACAAGAAAAGGAAATGTAACAAAAGCATATGTTCCAAGAAAAGGCTTCTCAATCTACCTATTAGTAACCATCCTCCTTTGCTCTGCCAGGGACTGCTGACACTCCCAGCCCCTTTAGGCTGGTGTGTGTGAATTCGGGAAAAAAGGCTTTTCTTTTTGGAGTATCTTGGATAGAACTCATCCCTGTGAGGTAATCAGTGCTGCTTATTGCTTGTAAATGTGTTTAAGCAACCTGCTGTGCTTATATCAAACTGGGGATTGAAATGGCCTGAGAATACTAAGCCATTTGTCACCAGAACTGAGCAGATATTCTCTGGTACCAGCTCTGATCGTAGTTACACTTTGTGTAGTTTGTGTTCAATTAAAGAACTAGAAACTAACTTCTGCACTCTTGTCAATTCAACCTGTATCACTTATTTCTCTCTCCTGTTCTGAGGCCATGCTTATCTACATTTACACATCTCCAGTTGTCTATGCTGCTCTCTCTGGAAAGCCAGTTACCCACACCTAATGCTTTTCCCAGCTACAAGGAAGGTTCTCCAGGCAGTGTGTCCCTTTCCATTACCATGGGGTGCTGTCTTGTCAACACTGAAGTGTGTCATGTCACCATGTGATTAGTATTTAGAGCAGCAATGCACTGCTTTTAGGAGTGGAAGTCAGTATTACTTAGTCCTTGGTTCCCTAGTTGATTGTAATATAGGAAGTCACTATCCTCTAACAGGACAAATTTCTTTTAAGTGAGCTTGAAATAAACATGGGCAGTAACTCTGCATCGATTCATTTCATTTCCCCTCCTTCCTCTTCTTCCATCCTGACTAATACATCTGATGCATTTCAAAAGATCCTGAGCATAAGATAAGCTGGAAGAAATCTCCAGTTATTTCTAAAGAAAGCAGGGAGTCTGAAATATTGAAGGGAGCACCTTGATTCTGTGTGAGTATGAAAAGGGCAGGCGTGCCAGCCCAGTTGGTCTTTCTTTATGCTTTTCATGATATAAAGAGGGACCTTACTGTTGCTTGGAAGGAAGGGTTTTTATGATCAAGAGCAGAAGAAAAGGATTTAGAATTGTTAATATACTGCTTGAGTGCTTAGCCATTTATATTTACAGTAATTGCTTCTGGAAAAAAAAAAAAAAAGGCCTTTTCCTGCCAACATGTAGGAAAAATAAAGGCTGATTGAATTAAGTCTGGGAACCAGTTTGATTAGAAATTGAAACAAATCTCCTAGGACTCGAGGAACCTGGTTCATTTGTGGCATTCCTTCCATACTCTAATGGGCCCTAATGCTTGATACCAAAAGATAAGAAAGGCTTGTTTCTGAGAACAGCTGTTGTGGGTTTGGTAGCTTGGAACCACATTTTGAGAGCTGAATGTAAACCATAAATACATGGAAAAGCAGGCAACTCAAGATTGTTACTCCAGATAGGTTTTGATGGTCATTACGTTAAAAAGGTTCACCAAACAAAACCCAACAAAAACACTGGAATTACACCTTTCACTTTTGGAATGAAAAGTCAGACCACCGTTATTCCAGCCAGTGCTACTCTATAAAATGTCTGTAATGTGCACACTGTGAGACTTTTAACAGGCACTTGGAGGGACTACATACCAACAGCTTGGCATTTGCTGGTGACTGAACTGCAGCCCAGTGCCATTTCACTGGGATGGTGCAAGTATTTGTTCAGACTGATTAAAAGCAAACCATTTCTGTTCTACACCCTTGTTAACATAACTGGGGCCTTCAAATACCTGAAAAATCAAAAGTCCTCTTTCAAACTTTTCCATCACTTGTTAAAACTTGTAAGGGATGCTTGGCCATCAGTGCAGGGCTCGGAGCCCTTCGCCTCTAGCATCATTCCAAGTGCAAACTAGAAAATGAGTTTCTTGAGGAACTTAGTGCCACAATTTGTGAGCTGAGAGCAAGAAAATCCTTTGGTTGCTAGATGTAGAAGCGTGCTTCACTTCTTCACTTTCTTGCTCCTGTTACTTCCACTCATCACAACTAAATTAGGTCCAAACCCCTTGGGAAACTTGTGTCACAATCCCCAAACGGAGGCTGGGAGGATGAGCATAAAGGTTTCCCAACCCAGCACAGTTACTGTTCCTAGGCCTTGTAGTGCCCTCTGCAGAAGCAGAAAAACTGCTCAGGGACATTAGATCTAAATAACTACCTGAAGTGATGGATTTCTGGAGCTTTTGCTCAGTTTGAGGGTCATGGACAAAACCAAACGTGGAATCAGTGCATGGTAGTACACAAACCGAAATAAGAGAATATTTATGGTGTGCTTATAAAGCACAAGCTAGGAAAGAAGTTTATTCTCCAGTAGTTTTGGAAATAAGCACTGTGGTTTTGCATATTTTTAAGTAGAAAAATGAAATTGTTTATTGGTGATTATGAAGTAAGGATCCATTATTATACATGAAGTAAGGATCCTTATTATACATGAAATTGTATATTGGTGATTATGAAGAGTCTTTTTAGTGCAATATCAAATCAATTTCGCAGACACCTCTGTTTTCTAGGTAGCCTTTTGAAAATGACAAAAATTATTGTAGTTTTATATAATTATTTATTATTTACCAAGTAAAGAGGGAATAGTGAAGGTAGAGGTCATGCATAACATGCAGTACGTGAAATGCTAGAGAAGAGTAATTTTGATATGTGGCCACTTTCTTCCATCATTCAGAAATGATTAATATTTCCCAAGTTTCTAAAATACAGCCTTGGGAGGCATTGCATTTCAAACTGAACTTCATCAAGCAGACACCACAACAACTAATTAAAACTGACTTCATTTTTTACATCTTTCAAGTGCCAGTTTTTCCTTGTCAGCTAATCATAGCAGAGTCTTGCTGAATGCAATTGTTGTTGGATTAGTTCTTGACTTTTGGCACATTCTGGAATATATGTCTGAACTGAGAGTTGTCAATTCAGCTGCATTTTGGAAAACAGGGTTTCATCCAACTTCATTGGGCAATGGAAGGATACTTGATAATTTTGCAACAATTCCAAAATGCAGTGATTCAGAGGGAAATGTGGAAAGCACTGTTTGCACAAGGTATGCAGCAGCATTTTGCATCTAAAAACTTTATGCAAATGGAAATAAAATTCCATGTGGTGTAACATGGCAGCTGTTTGGAGTTCTGAACAAACTCGTTATAACCTTAGAGCAGATTCATCCTGTTTTCCCAGGCTGGTTATACTGAAGACAGCTCCATCTTCTGCCTTAGCAACACAAAACCTCTTCAAAAAAAAAAAAAGATAATCTGAAGCACTTGGATGATAAATGTTTACAAATCATGGAATTTTAAGATCTAAAATGTAGCAATTATATTCAAGAAGTAAACACAATAAAAAGTTGATGAGTTAGCAGGTTCAGATGAAGGTTAGATGACATATACCAAATATTTTTGTGACACCAATCTGTGGACCAGATGAGCTGGACAGGGGGGAAATGCTGATGCAGGGATGATGTTTCTGGGGTATCTGTTTGATTGGATCTGTTTGATTAGAACTGTTTGATTAGATCTGGCTCCACTCTCACTTGGACACGGTGTTCAGTGCACTCCACAGGGAGGTTGGATTAGATGATCTCTAAGGTCCCTTCCAACCTAGGCCATTCTGTGATTCATAATATTATGTTTCTTGGTTCAAACCTGTAGAATACCCCACCTACCTAAAAGAGCCCAAATGATTTTTCAAGGGGTTTGCAGATGTGGTCTCAGGATTAAGAAAAAGTAAGGATCCATTTATCCCTGGAGACTGAGGAGGGAGGAAGCTGAGAAAGGAAAGGGTAAGGAGGCCATGGGAAGGTGAGAGAAAGCATCAGGTGTAGAGGTACAAAAGAATGATATGAGTGTAAATGTTGGAGGGGGGGAAATGCAGTCAGACATAGTTTTTCTTTGCTTTAAATGCCCTGTAAGCAGAGTCAACAGGCTGACCATTATGCCACCAGGCTCTTTAGATTTCATTAGGGTGCAAGGCAAGCTTTGCTCTCCACGGTTTATGATCTCATTTGAACCCCCTGAAAGGATAAATGATATAATTTGTGATGTGACTCATACAGGAAAGCAGATAATCAGTGCTGTGCCATAATACAAGTGAGAAAAAGACAAAATAGCAGTCAAGGAGCAGTTACAGTAGACATTGTGTTCTTTTTATCTCCTGATACTGTTTATCATATTACTATTATCATTATTATTTGCTAACGTTATTGCATGACCTAGGGACAGAAATTCAAGGCTTGGAGCCAGGATCCTAGACAAAACAGCCTAATGCTTGTGGCAGTTTCTTCCTTTGTTGGTTATTAAATTGTTTCTGTGAATGAAAATAACGATAACAACGAGGAGAAATGTGCACCATGCTGTGACCAATTTCCTGCCACACCAGGAGTGATGCACAAGAGCTGCCTTCTGTGGCTCTAATGATGCTCTCACGTGGAGGGAGCCTGAGTGCAGATCTTAAGTGAAGGTCTTAGAGAAATGTCTTTAAATAAAGCAAATATGTCTGTCAGGGCGTGTTGGCATTCGTTTGAGGGTTCAGTGTCACTTTGCACTGGGGACATCAGTTTTATGGCAGAGTTAAAAGCTTCCCATCTGTATCTGCATTTTGCTGCCTCTTCTCTTCCTGTGTTGTTATTTATTACATTCCACTGAAGGGCACCAGAGCAAAGCCCTGAGGAAAATGAGGTGCCCTATGTTTTTTTTCACTAAACTAATAACAGGTTTTTTTTTAAAAGGCTATCATCTGCAGTTTTTCACAGAGCCTGGAGCTGTGCTATGTGTCATCTGTTCTCAAACCCTTTTATGAATAATTTTGTAGGCAGACTTGAGAACTCCCCAAGAATTAGCTAATGCTGCACCAGTAAAAATGTTGCTTGAAGAAAGACCAATATAAGGAGCATTTCTACTGGGGATTACATTTGGTCATATTTTTTCCATTAGCTCGTGCTTCTGTGGAGTTCCTAGACTCTTTTTGGAAGACCCTGCTGGCTCGTGGGCTGTGGGGCAGAATGTCCCTTACGTTCATTAGTAGCTTATATTGGAAGCAGAGGGCTTCTGAGCTTTTCAGCTGTAACTCAACAACATTAGTCTTAGGCAGGAAAGTGAAAATTTATTTACTGAAAGTCAAATATTTGTTTTGGCCAGAATGCCATTTTTGGCACTGGTACTGACGCCTTTTAGGTCAAGTTTTGGTAGTAAGCTAGTAAGCCTGTGATTACAAACACAGGCGAATTTAATAAAAGTGCAGTCCAATCTCATTCCTCTTGGTGTAAATCCAGGGTATTTTGCTGAAATCTATTGCCATCTGACTAAACTTTCTGTTTCTAGGGCCTGCCAGTGTACACAGTATTTGCTGTTAACAGCCCAGAGTATGTGTATATTTAGATTTTTCTCATTATCATGGAAAGTACCAAAAAATAGCCAACCCACTTTAAAATTAACTATATAACAACCTAGCAATCCTAAGCAGGTGGCACAAACCCACGTTGCCAATCATCTGGTTTAGGAATAACAGTCAACTGCAGCAGCAGCAATAATAATGCAAAAATGACCTCCTGAGGAAGATGAGATTACTGCCCCTTATAAGCAGACAGACCGAATCCAGGAGTTCAGACAGCACTTCCACGTGTGAGATGGAGATGAAATGCATCAAGACAAATGATGAATCATGCCACTTGCAGGGTGTTACTTGTGACTTTTAGATCAAACTTTTCTGTACTTTAAAGCTCGTGGAGGTAATCAAACCAGGTCTTGAGTCTTTCCCCTCCCTATGTGATGAAACTCCTCCAAGTGAAGTGCTACGCAGTTTTTTTGCTAAGAAAACTTTGTTTCCTTGCACTCAGAAATTTTTTTGTCTGCTTGTATGCAATGGGATGTCTTTTTCCTTTGTTTTTAAGTTGGTCACCATCTTATGCTTCCTTTTCCAAGAGGACAGCTGTTGTCAAGAGGAATACAGTTCCTAAGTGTTGTCCTTCTCTCTGGCCTTCAACAGCTCAGAGAGGACAGTAACATTGTTTGGAAGCCCTAAGAGTTTGTCTTCATGTTTTCCAGGAGACTGTAGGCAGTAAATGTTGGTATTTCATACAATGGTCACTGCTAGAGAGGTGTGACTAGCTGGGGATCCTGGGCCATGCAGAGCTCTTGTCTCTCACAGAATTGGCACTCACATCCGAGGAGTTAATGCAAATTTTACTCTCTGCAGAGTTTCACCTCTTTTGGAGTGTCCCAGCCCTTGGACCACCATTTCCAGTTTTGACTCCCTAAATGAAGACCTAGGAAACAGGAGATAGATACTTAATAGAATAAACTTGAGGTGGAGGCTCTAAGCATGCTGATCACATCTGATCTGATCACATCAAGCACCTTAAAAGTGATACTTCAAGTTCATCAGCAGGTATTTAGATTTAGCAGCTAAGCCCAAGAGTTGTGCTTTACGCTTTTAGATCTGGCCTGTGCTTTTGGATGTCAGAAACGATTTAAGCAGCTATTAGACCTGCAACAAATTGCAGTGGAAAGATCAACAGAGCATGGAGGAGCTTTGTTTACAAGGTACCAGGGACCACTTGCATAAGAAACCTGTCAATGATTTATCAAGTGTACAGACACAGTCCCGCCGAAAGTCTCCCTCAAATCAATTGGTTACTCATTACCACACTGTTGCAGTGATCTTCTCATCTTACTGGTCTTACTGGGC
Source organism: Ceyx cyanopectus (assembly GCA_013401355.1). Classification (NCBI taxonomy): domain Eukaryota; kingdom Metazoa; phylum Chordata; class Aves; order Coraciiformes; family Alcedinidae; genus Ceyx; species Ceyx cyanopectus. The sequence continues at coordinate 42,117 of VYZU01059750.1, forward strand.
ATGCTGGACAGCAGGAAGGCCTGCCTGTCTCTTTAGCACCTGATGATCCTTGGACAACTCTGTTGCCCTCTTTGTAAATTAATGTCAGCTTTCCTACAGGAGTACCAGGCTGCCTAGTGAAGTACAATGCCTGTTTTATTTGCCTGCTCTCTGGGAAACAGTTTAGAGAGCATCCATATCAAACAATTCCTGCACTTCTGCATTTGTACCTCAAAGAGTTAGGTCAAGGGTTTTGGATCAAAGCCTAGCTGAGACTGCATACATCATGGGGCCCAGGGAGAGAAGCATTAAATTTCTTGCTCAAAATTGGCTGTTATATGCAAATGCATCATCCTTTGTGTTGTATAAAATCCAAGATGAGAGTTCTGTATTTTCTTGAGGCAGCAAACTGTTGAACAGGCTCCCCTTCATTTCAAGGTCTTTCCATCAGGCTCTTGATGAATTCATCAAACTATATATTCATTATAGGTGATGAAAAGTATATAACCTTTCTGGGAGGGAAGTGGTCTGCTCCATAAATAAATCTAGCCCTGTAAATTAAAGATGTGCTAGAATGAAATGCCTGGATCCAACAGTGCTGTAACTTGAGCAAGGTGAACGTTTGTAATGGTAGCTTTGGGAAGGAGGCTGCTCACAGGGGAATGGAGGAGCCTTACAAACTGCCCTAAAAACCCAGGCTGTGCTGGATCAGGAGAAGCAGTAAATTCCAAACCAAGGTCCCTCAGGGAGGAAGCTGTGCCAGAGTTTCTCCTTTGCTGTATATCGAGGTCCTGCATGACCTCAGATCAAACACAGCACAGTACTACACCAACAAAGGCTTTAGTAAGTAGGAAAGTTTTGGATTGTATTCTGAGAGATTGTCTCGTATGATCTGTGTTATTTAGGAGATCAGAGAAGAGATAAATACAACCAAATCCAGGTTGGTTGGGACCTTGAGCAACCTGGTCTAGTGGGAGGTGTCTCTGCCGTGGCAAGGGGGTTGGAATTAGATGATCTTTAAGTCCTTTCCAGCCCAAACCATTCTATGATTCTAGGTACTCATGGAACACTCTCCCTAGTTACTTGCTCTGTTCAATGCTGAGTTCTTTGCTTTCTGCATTGTGTGTAGTTCCTCATGACTATGAAAAATGGCTCCAGCACTGAGAACACTGTAGTAATGTAAGAAAGGAATAACAGGTCAATGAGTTCCACATATCTGTGTTGGCCAGAAACACAGAAGAGTGCATGGTCTTTCTCACTGCTGTTTTTAGGCAAACTACTAACAGGTGCCAACTAAGTACTTAACCTGATCCGTATCTAGTAATGTCAGGTGAGAAATGGCAGATGTACTCCTATGAAAGAAGGTCAGGTGTAGCTTTTGCTGTATCTTGCTGGTGAATCTCCTGACATGGAAGCAGAACTCTGGCTTTTCGTGAATTTTACTTCATGTGTATCCTAAAACCAAAGCATCAATCAGCCTCTAACCAGGGACTCCCAAAATGCCCTAGTCCACTACAAAAAGAAACATCTCAGCTAAGACCTAAATAAATCCTTCTTAGTACTGACTATGAGCAAGGTATGACACTGATCGAGCAAGTATGGAGAAACAAATATTGTCCTCATATAATGGTTCATAATGAAAGCTGTTCTGTATTGGATCTGGAGTTGTTTTACATTTGAGTACCAATTCATGATACAACCAACTTAAGTCTATTAATTACTACCTTTTTTTTTTTTTTTTTTTTAAGCTGTGTGTCTCCATCCCCTCTCTCCCTCAGGCATTGAATTTTGATCCTGTGGAACCAATTCTGCTCTCAGTGGAGCTCTCAGGAGCCCTGCAAAGCTCCTGCAGACAAGGGGGCTATAGTTGATCACTTACCAGACACAATGTACTTTTTTTTTTTTTTTTT
>VYZU01059750.1:44011-60727 GCA_013401355.1 Ceyx cyanopectus
TTTTTTTTTTTTTTTTTTTTTTTTATGGTTTAATTCAGACTCAAAGTAAGAGCCACATTTTTTAATTTTAGCATGACAAGTCATGTGCACCCACAAATCATGCAGTTGTCATCAGGGTCTTAAAAAAACACACTGCTGGGACAAAAAGTAAATTAATGCAGTTAAACAAAGCACATTACAGGAGGAGGAGAGGAAAATCCACAGAGTCAGAAGGGGAAGTTGGTGTCCTACTTATTAGTACCTAAAACCTCTCTTCTGTGCCTGAAATATTAAATACTGGGCTGGAAAAAATCTAGTCTTCCTGCAAGAATGTATTGCTTCCTTCAGCATAAATATCAGTGTCTTAAAAGGGAAGTTTGTTAGTTGTGGATTGTGCTTTTACTGTGGTGTAAGCAAATGCTTCGTGCTATTGAAAGAGTTTTCCTTAATAAAATGCAGAGGCTAGAATGGGAAATCTTTTGAAGTTCCTCCTAAACATGTAATATTTAGCTTGAGAAGCAATAGTGAGGAAATGAACATGATAAGAGCTCATTCAGTAACAGCCCTAAATTGATTATTTCCTTCCTTATGTAAACTTATCAGTCAGCCCTTTGGGCTTCACTTCCGAATACCAACTCAGCACGAGAGTCTTATCACAAGGAAATGGAATGTAAAAGCCCTGACAATTTTGATAAGGCACGTACTTTGGTTATGATCCTATCTCTCTCCTCCTCCCTTTTAAATCATTCATCTGCACTGAACGGGGAGATGCCCTCCCTCTAACTCTTGTAAAAATAGAAGCTGGTGTTCTATTCAGAATAAACCTCCCCTTGTTCATTCTGCTGGTTTCTCAGAATATTCTGAGAGACAAGAAGGTGTGTTGACAGTTATAAGCAGCTTTGGAATGGGGTAGCATAGTGCTCTGAACAGTTTATTTCTGAGTTTTTAGAGACACTCCTATGTTTCTCAGTGAAAGATTCTCAATAGAACAGATTCCGTAGGAAACTGGAGACTCCGTTTTTATTTTCCAGCTATATCCCTTTACCCCATCCATGATGCCATGGGGTTCACATCTCCACGTGAAGGCAGAACCCAGAATGAGGGTCCAACAGCTCACAGTACAAAAGCCAAACAAGCAAACTAAAACAACTTACCACTCAAGCACCAAACCACACACACAGAAACCTACATATGGCAAATGAAAGCTGATAAGCTCTACCCGCCAGCCACCACAGCCTAAACCTTCACAGTTCCAGCAGCCAGAAAAACAGCAAAGCAGCCCAAAACACAAATTTCACTTCATTCACTTGTCCCAGTCAAGTCATAATTTAAAAGTGTACGTAGCAAGTTTTGTGGTTCATTGCATACTGGGACAGCAAAGCCTGATAAAAGTGCTCAGATGACAGTACTGTTTTTGTTTGAGATGTGATGACATGCTCCTTAAGCAAATGTTACAGGCAGCAAATCCATGACCCGCTAAAGTACACTCCAGACCATCAAAGTAATTCTACATCTTGCTGAAACCCACTCGTCTCTAGCAAGAATGACCTAAAACTCCTTAGAGTTAAAAAAAAAAAAGGAATAGAAAGTATGGTGGAAGTCAGAAAGAATGTTTTTCAAGCAAATAGTGACATACCAGGGTTGAGCGTAACTTTTCCAGTGAAACCTAAAACTAAGTCAAACTTACCTGATTTATTTTTCCTGCAGAAACTCAAATCTTGAGTCATTTTATGTAAATTAGGGAAAAGTAGTGACTGCAGCTGGACTGAGATGTGATTTTGATTGGCTGCTTAGCAAAATCTCTTCACAGGAATACCCGTCATCAAAACAACATCATAAATCAAGAAGGGATTTAATCCCAGCAGGGTTGAAGTTCATGGTAAAGGCACCATTTATTTTGGTAGGGTTAGGACTTCACCAAAACCCTCGTGGTGCTTTGAACCACGAAGAAGCCACCTGGGCTTCTTCACAAGGCATCCTAAGTGCTTACTGTTGAAGAAAAGGTCTGTTATGATGGCAAAGCTACTTGGTGAAGTGGTGATTTTGAGCACCCAAAGAAAACCATACTGATGGAAGACTTGGGGTCAGGGTAGAAGAAATCATGTTGCTTTTGCTCTGTCTTTGTGCACATGATGAACTTGTGTAGCTCCTTTCTACACCATACTGATACCACCACACCTGCAACACCCTGTATGTACCAGTAAGAAAATCTCAGTTTGGGGGAAAAAAAAAAATCAGAATTAAAAGAGATAAGGAAAAACTAGACATTTGCAAAGTGAATGGAAAAGGTAGCAATATTAAAGAGGGTGTAAGTGCATTGCCTGTCATTTATTCTTCTGGGTCTACAGCAGGAAAGTCTTCAGGGAAAGGAATTACAGTAGGAGATATTTTAGTGCTGTATTTTCTATTTTAAATTAATAGTGCATAGGATTTTCATTATAATTGATATAATCATTCATGGGGCTATTTTGTTACACAAGCAAATGCAGAGCACTTTGTTGCTCCATAAAGCCTGGCTTGGTTGATGGAGGTTAAATTATGGCCATCAAGATGTTAGTGAGGTGGGCAAACACTACTGCTGACATTTTCAATCCAACATCCAAACTGGTGCTCAAAGCAGAGAGCAGGTGGAAGGGCTGGGACATTGCACCAGTTTCTGTAAATGCTGATGTTTGTGTTTAACTCCATAGGGAAAAAATTTAAGTGGCTTCAGATACTTCAGAGCACCTGAGCATGCCTGGGTTTTGCTTAGTGAGCCAGAGCTCAAGCACTGGAGAAGCACAGGGCAAATAATTAGGTGGTCTGTGACACAGCACAAGCTCTGTTCTTCACAGGCTTTATCGGCAGAGGTAAAAACGAAGGTCATTGTCATTGATTGCTTGAAGGTAAATTTGGAGAGAACTTGCAGAGAGAGTTCAGTGCAAAGCTGAGTTGTCCATCTGTGCTGTGCATGGCTGAGCCTCCTCAGGTTGGATTCTGCCACCTTTACTGAATGGAGTACTGTTCTATGGGAAGAGGCACATCAGGAAATTTTTGTGGTCTGCTTAAGGTGGCAGAATTGGATATTTATTTAGGTCAAATAGACTTAAGTACTTGGGAAACCTGGGGAGCTTATGTAATGCAGTGGCTAAAGTGAGCATGGTATGAAGGAGCTGAGGAGAGGAATGGGCAGAATAACTGCACACATTCTTGAGTAGGTGTCTGCTGACATCTCATGATCTGTGACTCTTCCAAGCTAGTCATTTGTGCTGCCATGGCAATGCACTTCTAAAGCAGTATACATTGGTTTGCTTTAATGGTTCCAAAATCTTGAGTCCACTCTGTGAAGTGTGTTTTGCTTAATTACATCTCATATTAGAGTTTCTATTCCTTCAGGTACTGGATTCCCTGATAGTGATGGAAACTGAGCCTTTCCTTTCATAACCAGTAATTGCAGTAATATAGTCTATACTCTGTACATTTATTTTTTTGTGACATCGTTGTCTCTTGAGACTTTCACATGCAAAGGTGACCATTCTGATTCAAATAGATGGGTACTCCCAGGGTCTGCATTGCCTTGTGTGAGGTTCAAGAAAAGAATATACGTGAAAAACAAGAAATATTAGAAATGCTTGTTATAAACTTGGAAACAAGTCTCACCAGTTCTCAGTTAATTTTTTTCTTGATGGAATGGAAGCAGAAAAAAAAGTTTCAAAGGAACTGTGTGTAAAATGTGATTCAGGCTCATAGAGACTTGTTTCCTATAAAATCTTTTGCAGAAGATGTGTTTGAAAGCACTGAAATGAATGGGACTAAGATAAAAAGTCAGTAGCCTCCATGTCTCATCCTTAGGCACCTGTCCTGGTGCTGTGTAGATGGTTTCTTCATCATGTCTGTTCTAGAGAAATTGAACGTGCTTTTTAATTGTCCGAGGGCTTGCTGAGAAGTTGGTCTGTTAGGGTTACTGCAAATAAAAGAAGATCTCAGTAGTCAATTATTTCTTTGTCTGAAAGAAGTAATTAGGTTTGATGATAGAAGCTGTCAGTGTATAAAAATATACAACTGAATGGAAGGTGAGAACAAATGCTGACAAGCACAGTATATACAGCTAGTGCTCTTGACAAGACACAGGACTGAACTGAGCAAATGGCTCATAAAGCTCATTTAGCAGGAGGACAGTAAAATCCTTCCTTGAAGGTGATTTAGCTTCTTAGTAAGCATTTGTATGGAGACAGGGGTAGATGGGGGGCTTGCTTTTACTAGGCACTGCAGACAGCACCACAATATAACTTCAGTTTATTATGGCACTAAAGCTATTAGACTGTTATAGTCCTTTTTTCACTAGAAGTGAGGGTTGTCTCTAGCCAGAAGGGGATAGCCAGTCTCTTCCTGTGCTGCCTGTTGTTTCTGACGGACAGTCATCTCTCTGTCTTTTTTAACAGCAACAGTTCACTTTGTGCTAAATGGCTGCAAGGGGAAAATAATGTAGAGTTAACTGTAAAGGTTGACCAGTAACTTGTAACTGCAATAACTCCACCTAACTTAAAAAAAAAAAAAAAGATAAAACAATTATAACAATTATTCCATTGACTGTCTTATTGATTAGCATCATCCAGATGATAACAATCAGTGATGGACAGCCACAGGGCTGCCCAGCTTCCTGGGGGACAAGGAAGAGGTATAGGCGTGGTGAGAGAGCCCAGGTTAGGAGCCCTCCCACAAGGATGGGGATCTGACTGATGCCCCAGGCAGCAGGTGGCAGTGGTGGCTGCTGCAGGGCATGTCCCCAGGAGGCAGTGCTCTTTGCTGAGAGGTGCAGGCATTGGATGTGTGGAATCCACAGGTCCCTTGGTGCCAAGTCTCCAAATAAGGCTGCTGACCATGTTGGGCTGAGATGGAGGCTGTCTCAGCAAGAGGCCACCAGGCTGCTCCTCAGGGGCAGCAGACCTGCTGTCTGGTGTCCTGGCCTGCTCATGTCTAACACTGGCATGTCACCACTGCTTGTGTTAAGAGACTGCTCCTGCCAGCACTCCCTCTGCCTGGCCAGTCCCTCATAGCTCTTGCATTGTGCCAGACAGACTCACGGTCCTTCATTCATTCAGTTGTTCCGATTTGGATGCTTATTCTGGGGAGACACACACACAGAAACTCATTCTGACTTGCAAAAGTGTCTTCCAGAGTCACTCTGAGGTCACAGAGTCCTCTGAGTCACTGGGGTCATTTAGACATAACCTAAATGTCTTTACGAGTCCTTTGAAAATTACTGCCAGTATTTTCTCTGACCAGGTCATTATCTGCTCACTGAAAAAGAGGATGCTTTGTAATACTCATTCATTTTCTGTCAGACTGAATGAGGTAAAGGTCTTGAAACATGAAAGTCTTCATTTTGGCTGAAAGCTCATCTTTAAATTCATGAGTTGGATTAGGAAAAAAGTCTAAAAACATTGACATATCATCGCTTTCAAAACCAGATTTACAATAGTGTTTTAATCTCATGTAATATTTAGGTCAATTCTTTACTGATTTAATCCAACTGTTTCTTCAGACAGTAACTAGATGAAATAAGATTTGTCTTCCCACAACAACTCTTGTGTTGATGAAGAGGAGATCATGTGCACTCTCTTATTAGCAACTTCTGTTACAGAAGCTCTCACATACCTGCTCGGTTGAAAAAAAAAAAAAAAGAAGAAAAAAATAGAAAAAGAAATCCTACAGGTTGCCATCTCAGGCAAGCACCTGTCCTACATCACAATCTGGTTCATGGTGACAGAAATCCTAATGCTGTGCAGAACCTCACCCAGAGCAGGACCCTGTCACTGCTGCTGGCAGTAGGATGGGATAGGATGAGGGACAGTGGTCACAAACTGGAACACAGCAATTTCCAGCTGAACATGAGGAAAAACTTCTTTACCCTGAGACAGAAGGAGCCCTGGAACGGGCTGCCCAGTGAGGTTGTGGAGTCTCGTCCTCTAGAGACTTTTCAATCCCACTAGGAACTGTTTCTGTGTGGCCTGCCCTGGGTGATCCTGCTTTGGCAGGGGGGTTGGACTCGACCTCCAGAGGTTCCTTCCAACCCCTGCCATTCTCTGATTCTCTCATTAGCCAGGTTGACCAGTCTACCCTGGCATACATGACTTTAAACCCATAGCTAACCTTAACTCCAGCACGATGGCTTTGTTCAGATCAGACCTTTATGATTTCAAGCCCTTGTGATCCTTCTGAAGATGCCTACTGATCTGATATCATACTTGGAGTCATTTTGTGTCTTCTGTAGCTGTGTGATCCAGCATTATACAAAATGCTCAACACTTTCTTAACCCACCAGCTGTGTTTAATAGCTACCAAACCTAAACAACAAAATAAGAGCAGGAAACCAACAGGTATGGTAGGAAAACATGACAGGCTTGCACAGAATGTAAGCTCTGTGCTTCTTAAGTGGGTGAAACAGACATTTATTTACTGTATTTTGAGAGCACCTGGCACTAAGTGCAGTGGCTGACAGGACAACTTAAGTGAAAGTGGAGTTTATCACAGTGCCATGTTAAGTGGACTTGAGTGCAACAGAAATAAACAAAACAGCCTCTGGAAAAGTTTCAGGACTTTCAAACTGGTGAGTGCTCTGGCATTGCAGACAGCTTGGGTCATTTATTAGGAGCCAAACAGCACAAATGACAATATGGGCTTTTCTGTTTGTTGGTTTATTTTAGTTTTGCTTGTTTACTTGCAGGGATGGTAGATTTCATACAAATATATTAAAGACCTACCTTCCCTCTCACAAAGTCTCTCACCTGCCCATCTGACAGAAGCAACTTCTTCTTTCAAATGCCCTACAAATTCCAGGGTGTAATCATCTTGTATCTTGCTTGCAAAGGTTGCAAGAGTTGCATATTGGTTGGTTTCTGCAACTAGACATGACCTTTCTAGCCATGGAATGGGCCTCATAGCCAAACAGCTCTTCTTCCTTTCAAACAAAGAATGTTAGTTTTTTCTGAGTCCAGCATGTTACCCAATTTACCAGAGTCAAGAAGTCCAAGATGGAAATCCAAGGCTTTGTTTTCAGGTCAGTGATAGTGAGGGAGCATTTGTAAGACATCTCTTTATCCTGTCCTTTGATCTACTAATATATCTAGTTGTGAAATGTGTCCCTACATTGCCTCAACGTTCTCTGTTGCAGAAGCAGTCTGATGGGAGAAAGCTCAGGCCAGCATTTTCTTGTCAGTGGTCTCTTGTGACAGCTGCAGTTGTTCTCTCCAAATTTGACATGGGAAGGTGAGTGTGGATAGCTAGGAGAAGGTCATGGCAAAAAAAAAAAGTTCCCCATTTGTTCATCCCCTACCCCAAGATCCCTGATAAACCTTATTCAAGTGGCATAAATTATAGCTGGCCCTGGAAAGAATCTGTATTGAGGGAAAAATATTATGTTAGAAGCCAAAACTTCTAAATATAAACAACTTTAGAATGCCTTAAAAAACAGTGAAATTTCACTGTCTTGGCCTCTGTCATTAAAATGTGAACATGATTACGTTTTAATAGTTCAGGATTGTACACTGAAGTTGAAGAACATGTTCAGAAGGTTGGTATTTATATTTCCTCTCAAAACTTTGGCTTCTATGAATGCCATTGCTATTAAAAAGGAAAAAAAAAAGAAAGGCAGTTTCATTTTTTAAAGGCAGAGTATGAGGCAAAAAGTAGTTTTGATTCCTAGCAATTTCTATTTTCTTAATTTCTGTTTTTTTTATTTGCATCTTCAGTTTTACATTTTGGGATCAAACTTTTGCTTCTAACTGGTTTTAAAGTCCAAGTCCAGCATTTACTTCCTTTTATTATTGCATGAGAATTTTATTGTGTGAAATAGTTGTTTTTTTCTTATTAACTGCCTATTTTATTGAATGTATTTATGCTATATAGAGCATAATTTTGGTCAGTGATGCATTCACACTATAAATCACAGAATCCTCTAATTTACAAGTAGGAGATCTGTTGGATTCAGTGTAGGAAATCTGATGGATTCAGTCTCCTGTGCAACTACTTGGTAATGTATAGTAACTTACCAGATAACAATTATCCACAGTAGTTTTACACAGTATTTCTTGGAATCATCCTTTGACACTTTATTTAGAGCATCTGTCAGCATATATGTTATTAATCTCATTGGACATCACTCAGCAGCCACCATTCCCCTTTCTGCAGAAGGTAAAGAAACCTGCTAGATTATTTGTGGCACAGCTTCTTGAAAGATACCTGCTTTCTCTTGTCTGAGGTTTTTTTCTTTTCTTTTTGGACTTGTTGTCTTTGATGAAAGTGAAAACACATCTGATATTGCTGGCTACTTACCTTTGGTATTATTCTTGACATATTTGGTGGTTATGATGAAATTGTTCCAGTGATTAAAGAGGTAAAAGAATTCACTAGACAGGGAATGTATGCAAAGAATACCATAGTTTGGGAAGGACCTCCAGAGAATGAATGCAGTCACCCTGCTAAAACCAGGTTCAGCTAGATCAGGTTGCTTAGGGCTGGTTCAGTCAAGTTTCAAGCATCTTCAGAGATGGAGATTCCTCAACTTCGCTGGGCAATCTGTTCCATTGTTTTCCTTCTATCTGGTCAGAATTCCTGGTGTTTCAACTTGTGCTCATCAGTTTTTGGTCTGTGTTCTAACCTCTGAGAAAAGCTTAGTTTGGTTTTCTTCTGTAGTCTAAGATCATTTAGCTGCAGGTGGCACTGAGGACACCACATAGTCTTCATAAGGCCACATGGAGCCATCTCTTACAGCCTGGTAAATACTCCAGCCCTCTGAGCTTCTGGGTGGCCTTTGCTGGAGTCACTTCAATATGTCACTTATCTTCCTTGGACTGAGGGTGCCCAAAACTGGGCACAGCATCCAGTTAAAGCTTCACAAAGACCCAATAGATGGGAGCAGTCACCTTCCATGATCTGCTGGCTGCACTCTGATACAGCCCAGGGTGCTGTTGGCTTTCCTTGCCACGAGGCCACACTGCTGGCTCATGTTGCTGTTGTCAGGACCTCCAAATCCTTTTCTGTGAAACTGCTTTCTGTCAGGTCAGCCCCTTGCCTGTACTGCTCTAGAAAGTTACATCATTACAGATGCAGGGCTCTGTTTTTGACTTCTTTGAACTTCATGAAGTTCCTGTTATAGTCCCATTTGCCCAGCCTGTCAAGGGCCCAACCTTTCCAGCATGTCAGCCACTCCCCCAGTATGGCCTCTAAAGTCTACAGACTTCCTGAAAGTGAACTCTGACCCATCATTCATGTCATTAATAAAGCTATTAAACAGTATTGGCCCCAGTATCAATCCTTGAAAGACATTGCTAATAACTAGCCACCTCAGCTCTGTAAGCCAGGAGATCCAGCTAATTTTCCATTCAGTTATCAACGTAGTTCATATCTAACTTAGTTCTGGTTTCAACTCTAGAGCAGCTCTGGTTTTCCCAGCTCCATCCTCAAATGTTTGAGGAGCAGTGTCACTATATTGCCTCCAAGTAGACCCACCCTGCTTGGAAAAATGCCCCCTCCTGTGGACTTTCTGCATTTGAGCTCAGTCAGAAGTTCCCCACTGCTCCATAGTGACTGTGTGCTGCACCTGCTCAGCTTTCTGTACCTCAGTTCAGTCTGTTTTCTATTCTTTGAGGAGGATGTCATGCTATCAACTAGTTTGCTTAGGCTTGTTGGCCTCCAGGCCAGTCTGCCACGGGATATTGCCCAGCAAATCTGTGAAAAATCTGAAATCCACTCTGCTAAAGTTCAGGCTTGTGGTTCTGCTGTTTGTCTTGCATGCTTCTCTTGGGATTTTAAATTTCACAGTCTCACTGCATCTAAGGCTGCCTTTGACCTTCACATTTTTGACCAGTTTGTAGTGGGCCCAACAGAACACATCTTTGATCACTGGTTATATCTACTCCCACCCAAAAGCCTTTCCTCTTCACTTGTGTCCCTCTGAGTGCTTACTGCTGTCAGTGTCATTGTGTCCACATGAATGAACAGCAAGAAAGAGCGATAGTCCAAGGTCCAGATAAGTCTCATTAGTGCCTCTGCAACATCCCAGACCAAACATCAATCCAGCAAAAAATTGCCTGGGAAGTAAGACAGGCTGGTAGATTGGTTGGTCCTTCACAAGAGTCTCCAATGGCTATCATCTTCCTCTTCTCGATGCAGACTTAGGCTCACCTGGCTCTGATGAATCCTTTGATGGGTTCCATTCCTCCCCAGTTGCTCCTGGGGCACCATACGTGTTTTTCAATTGCAGATCAGCAGAGATAAAAGGAACCTTTCTTCTGTTGACAGGAGTCACAAGTTTGAAAGTTTGAAGCGTGACTTGTTCTGACAACTGAGTTAAATAACTAAGCTTTTAGCAGTTTTGATAGCAGAGCAAAGCTGGCATGGGAAAGGTGAAAGAGGAGGACCATTCTGGGGGCATCAGACCTTGCAAGGGTTCTGATGTGTGTGTTATTGGGCCAGGAAGACCAAGTGGGGAGACCATAAGGATGAAGAAACTTTGCAAATCTGGATGACTACCAGGTGCACTCACTGGGCCCAGTGTGGCTACTGAAGGAAAGGGATGAGTAAGTGAATCTGCTTTCAAGTGCTGAGGTCAGAATGAGGATGGGTGTCATAAAATAATCTCCAACCACTGATTTAAAGTTTTTCTTGCTTATTTTTACACCAGAAAGGGGTAAAATCTCCAAATTTAAAAAAATCTCCCAAGCATCCAGAAGTTCCACCAAAATAAAGTCTTGCTTAACTTAATTTGAAACTGAAATATAACAGAAAAGGATTTATTTCTTAGAATTTTAGAATGGTTTGGGTTGGAAGGGATGTAAGTTCTGCAAAATGTGTTTCTATTAATAGTCCATATTATCTGGTGGTGAATATCTGAGCAGTTGTGCTTTAGACTCTCCCCTTGAAAGAGTGTGGAATACCTTTACTAATGTGATGAATATGAAGTCTTGAAAGGGATGTTCTCTGTCATGCATAAAGTCTCCAGAGGCCACGAGGACTGTTTGTTTTTTTCTGTCAGTTTCTTTATTTAAACCCTTTGATAACTCAACCTTGTTCTGGTAAATCTGTCCAGAATGTTAGTGGTCTAAACCTGCTTTTTATTTTTTCTTAACAAGGTGTAGCTGATCAGACAATGGAGAAAGGAGACATTAGTGAAAGTGTATGGAGTACTAAAAATATCATACATTGTGTGTGTGTGCTTCATACACAGACATCAGCACTATTAGATACAAACTACTGAGTTTGTGGGATTTCATCTGCTAGAAGCCAAAGCTTCCCAAAGTCTCTCTAAATTGTGGGATGGCACCTGGACACAGAGACTTGAATGACATATTGAAGTCTTGAATTGCAACTAAGAGAGGGTGAAACTCTTGAGTGTCTAAAGTGTTGTGTGCTTATGAATTTAAACAATAAAACTTTGAAAGGTTTTATCAGGGCCTTGCTTCAGCAAAGTCCTTAGTTTTATGCTTAACTGTGAGGGAACTCACAGCAGATTCTGTGATTGTGTGAACTCACAGAATGTAATGTATGTACTAATTAATGAGTGCACTGCCAAATTGTTGCAAAAAATCACAGTTGACCCCCNAAAATGCCCCCTCCTGTGGACTTTCTGCATTTGAGCTCAGTCAGAAGTTCCCCACTGCTCCATAGTGACTGTGTGCTGCACCTGCTCAGCTTTCTGTACCTCAGTTCAGTCTGTTTTCTATTCTTTGAGGAGGATGTCATGCTATCAGCTAGTTTGCTTAGGCTTGTTGGCTTCCAGGCCAGTTTGCCACGGGATATTGCCCAGCAAATCTGTGAAAAATCTGAAATCCACTCTGCTAAAGTTCAGGCTTGTGGTTCTGCTGTTTGTCTTGCATGCTTCTCTTGGGATTTTAAATTTCACAGTCTCACTGCATCTAAGGCTGCCTTTGACCTTCACATTTTTGACCAGTTTGTAGTGGGCCCAACAGAACACATCTTTGATCACTGGTTATATCTACTCCCACCCAAAAGCCTTTCCTCTTCACTTGTGTCCCTCTGAGTGCTTACTGCTGTCAGTGTCATTGTGTCCACATGAATGAACAGCAAGAAAGAGCGATAGTCCAAGGTCCAGATAAGTCTCATTAGTGCCTCTGCAACATCCCAGACCAAACATCAATCCAGCAAAAAATTGCCTGGGAAGTAAGACAGGCTGGTAGATTGGTTGGTCCTTCACAAGAGTCTCCAATGGCTATCATCTTCCTCTTCTCGATGCAGACTTAGGCTCACCTGGCTCTGATGAATCCTTTGATGGGTTCCATTCCTCCCCAGTTGCTCCTGGGGCACCATACGTGTTTTTCAATTGCAGATCAGCAGAGATAAAAGGAACCTTTCTTCTGTTGACAGGAGTCACAAGTTTGAAAGTTTGAAGTGTGACTTGTTCTGACAACTGAGTTAAATAACTAAGCTTTTAGCAGTTTTGATAGCAGAGCAAAGCTGGCATGGGAAAGGTGAAAGAGGAGGACCATTCTGGGGGCATCAGACCTTGCAAGGGTTCTGATGTGTGTGTTATTGGGCCAGGAAGACCAAGTGGGGAGACCATAAGGATGAAGAAACTTTGCAAATCTGGATGACTACCAGGTGCACTCACTGGGCCCAGTGTGGCTACTGAAGGAAAGGGATGAGTAAGTGAATCTGCTTTCAAGTGCTGAGGTCAGAATGAGGATGGGTGTCATAAAATAATCTCCAACCACTGATTTAAAGTTTTTCTTGCTTATTTTTACACCAGAAAGGGGTAAAATCTCCAAATTTAAAAAAATCTCCCAAGCATCCAGAAGTTCCACCAAAATAAAGTCTTGCTTAACTTAATTTGAAACTGAAATATAACAGAAAAGGATTTATTTCTTAGAATTTTAGAATGGTTTGGGTTGGAAGGGATGTAAGTTCTGCAAAATGTGTTTCTATTAATAGTCCATATTATCTGGTGGTGAATATCTGAGCAGTTGTGCTTTAGACTCTCCCCTTGAAAGAGTGTGGAATACCTTTACTAATGTGATGAATATGAAGTCTTGAAAGGGATGTTCTCTGTCATGCATAAAGTCTCCAGAGGCCACGAGGACTGTTTGTTTTTTTCTGTCAGTTTCTTTATTTAAACCCTTTGATAACTCAACCTTGTTCTGGTAAATCTGTCCAGAATGTTAGTGGTCTAAACCTGCTTTTTATTTTTTCTTAACAAGGTGTAGCTGATCAGAGAATGGAGAAAGGAGACATTAGTGAAAGTGTATGGAGTACTAAAAATATCATACATTGTGTGTGTGTGCTTCATACACAGACATCAGCACTATTAGATACAAACTACTGAGTTTGTGGGATTTCATCTGCTAGAAGCCAAAGCTTCCCAAAGTCTCTCTAAATTGTGGGATGGCACCTGGACACAGAGACTTGAATGACATATTGAAGTCTTGAATTGCAACTAAGAGAGGGTGAAACTCTTGAGTGTCTAAAGTGTTGTGTGCTTATGAATTTAAACAATAAAACTTTGAAAGGTTTTATCAGGGCCTTGCTTCAGCAAAGTCCTTAGTTTTATGCTTAACTGTGAGGGAACTCACAGCAGATTCTGTGATTGTGTGAACTCACAGAATGTAATGTATGTACTAATTAATGAGTGCACTGCCAAATTGTTGCAAAAAATCACAGTTGACCCCCTGGTTCACCTGAAGCTTTTTTCAACATTTCATGTAGACTTTTCCCAGACAATGAGCCCAAGTAAAATGCAACATGTATTAAAAAAAAAACCCAAATCAACGTTACAAAATATCTAACCACTAGCAAAGTTACAAAACCAAATCCACCTTAAGGGGAAATAAGAAACCAAACCCAAAATCCAAGCCTGGGTCATAATGTTGCTTTTTTGTATTGCACACTCATTATGAAGGTAGCTTTTATTTAACCTTTTAGTTCTCACATCACTCATGTTAATGGCCAGGTTTCTGATACCAGTGACATTTATCAACTGATCATCTGTGACTCCATGAGTCACTGTCTCCAGACTTGACATAAACCACTCAGACTCTGTGCTAGGGTCACCTGGACTTTGTCACTATTTAACAATTGAAAAGGAGCAGTATTTTCTTAAAGCACAGGCCAGACCCTCCAGTGATGTAAAGGAGCACAAGACAAGCAAAGTCAATAGAGCACTGACATTTCCTAGCACTCCAAGGCAGTTGAGCAACTGGTGGAGCTCTGCACTTTCTTTTCTTTGCTCGTTTGTTCCTTTGCTTTCTCCAGTTAAATCAAACATACCCAGATACATGCAGTAGTTGAAAAGCAGCTGTCAGTCTATTGCATCTAGGATGCACTGACTATGTAGTAGATGAAAAATTTGGGGTTGTTCATCTGTTGCTCTGCCTCTAAGAAATCAGAAGTAATGTTGTTTTTCTTCTCTTAAAGATGAGACCCTCTGAATGCAGAGAATAGAGGAGGATAGAAAGGTAATGTAAGAGTTGCACATGGGAAGGAAGTGTTTTATTTACCCTACTTTTTAATATAGTGTTGAGTTTTGGCCAGGAAAATCTACAACTCTGTGTAGGAGGGTTTTTTTTTAAGAGGCTGAACATTCAAATCAGGTCCATGGCTAATTCTTTCCCATAGATCCCAGATCTGTGGAGAAAGCTCTGTGCAAAGATGTGGAATGGAAAGGCACTCTAAAGACATCTCGCATCTCAGTTCTTGTGCAATTTAAACTCTGCATGAAACCTGGGACCTGCAAACTGCTGTTGCCCTCTACTGCAACCTACTGCACCACTTGCACACAGCCAACAGAGCTGGCTGATAAGGATCCAACTGCAACATGGGGGCCAAGGTTTATCAGTGAGCCAGAGCCATTGACAACACTGTGTGGTAGTTCAGACCTGTTCTTGACAGCTAGTCTGAGAGGACAACTTTTTCCACATCAGCTGGGGCTGCAAGCCCAAGGAAGTAAAAAACTACATGCTTAATGAACTGCTTGAACATTGCAGTTCTTGTTTTCCTGACCCCATAAAGAAAAGATGTTGATGAAGTTCATAAATATATAGTAAAGGAACTTTCATCCTAATGCCTGATGGATATTTCTTTAGTGTGTGAAGTCTTTAAAACATTAGACTAGGTCAGGAGAATCAGACCACTGACACAACACAGATTGTTTCACATTGCTCAAACACTGTCTAAAACTTCTACTGGGAAGTTAGTGCTGCTGGTGTGCAGCTGCTGGTGTGTCAAAGGACATGCTTACCCTTGTGTCTTTGCTACTCCACTTCAGTCCTGCTCTGAAATAATGTGTCATGGGGTTTCTTTCTGGATCAGTGGCAGAAGTCACCAAACAGTCCTTTCAAATTATTCTGTTGACCAAATGAAGGCTTAACTCCCTTCTAAAGACAACAAGGCCGATGGAGTGTCGAATGCCATAATGAGCTCCATATGTTTTGAGGCATTAGGGGAGAGTGAAATGACCAGAAGTATACTAATAAATAAAGACCATATCCTGGTATTGATCTGCATGTGGAACTCGCCTCTGAAATCAATAGGGAGCACTGAAAAAAATCAATGGCAGGATATGACCCATAGATAAGCTATTTTCAAATCATTCTGTTTCTCTACTACAAGATGACAGGTTACTTTGTGTTATCTCAGCCCTCAAACATCCTCAAGAATTTTGGGAAGCCACACGGAAGAGGACTGTTGTAGAAAGATTTCCATGACAGAATGCTCGTGTTTTGTATGACCTCGACCTGTCACTGCTTTTTAATATCAAGTCTCTGGATGAAACATTCAAACAGTTTGTGTACTCGAGACTGAAAGTCTCTGAGAATACCTTGGGGAAGGATGAGTGATGTAGGAACTCGCCCAAGGAACTGATGTTTGTGTGCAGTTCCTGCTGGTGTTACAGACATTGTAACAAAGGGAAAACTCTGCAGAAATTAGGCCTTTAGGCAATTGCTCTGCATGAGGAGCCACTCAGCCATGTGTTGAAAATGGAGCTGAGAAGCTCAAGGGACGCAGCCTACCTTATTTTCTGAGATAAGGTTTTGGACAGATGAGCACAGTATAGCGTGGTTATTTTTCCTCTACTGGATATCAAAAAATCTATGGTTTCGCAAGACACAGATTATGTATCTTGGCTGTATTTGCTTGATCAGTGCTGTGTGGAATCTCCTGAAGCACAACACTGCAAATAGGGGCCTCACTGAAGCATGTTACAGCTCCAGTCAGGCTCACAAACTTGATTTCTTTCCTTCAGAAACCAAAGTACATGGGTGGGCATGTGGACATCTGTCTACCTGTCTAATATTGGCATCAAGGTGAAGCTGAAACTTGGACCTCAGTGTGCCAATCCTAGCTAACTAACTTCATTGTTCCCATGACTTGACACAACAAATAGATTTAAGATGGCTGCGTGAATACTTCTCTCACTAATTGGTTTCTACTGTTATAAATATTCCAAATATTTTTTTTTTATTTGCTGGTAGATAAATTCTCAAGCAAATAAATGTTTCTGGGAGCAAGAAAACCTATTTTTGATACCCTAAAGTTTTTATGTGGGATTAGTCTGATGAACATTGTCAGATTTGGTAGGAGGTCCACTTGGTATCAGCTGAAAAATGAATTTCTATATTATGGGGAAAAAATGTAATTTGAACCTGAAAAAAAACTGAACCAACAGTTTTTACTTGAAGATTTTCTATCTTCAGAATCACTTTTTTTTACTGCCCTTGCTTGTCTTCTGTCTTTTTTTTTTTTTTT
>VYZU01059750.1:61120-88848 GCA_013401355.1 Ceyx cyanopectus
AAGCCCAAGGAAGTAAAAAACTACATGCTTAATGAACTGCTTGAACATTGCAGTTCTTGTTTTCCTGACCCCATAAAGAAAAGATGTTGATGAAGTTCATAAATATATAGTAAAGGAACTTTCATCCTAATGCCTGATGGATATTTCTTTAGTGTGTGAAGTCTTTAAAACATTAGACTAGGTCAGGAGAATCAGACCACTGACACAACACAGATTGTTTCACATTGCTCAAACACTGTCTAAAACTTCTACTGGGAAGTTAGTGCTGCTGGTGTGCAGCTGCTGGTGTGTCAAAGGACATGCTTACCCTTGTGTCTTTGCTACTCCACTTCAGTCCTGCTCTGAAATAATGTGTCATGGGGTTTCTTTCTGGATCAGTGGCAGAAGTCACCAAACAGTCCTTTCAAATTATTCTGTTGACCAAATGAAGGCTTAACTCCCTTCTAAAGACAACAAGGCCGATGGAGTGTCGAATGCCATAATGAGCTCCATATGTTTTGAGGCATTAGGGGAGAGTGAAATGACCAGAAGTATACTAATAAATAAAGACCATATCCTGGTATTGATCTGCATGTGGAACTCGCCTCTGAAATCAATAGGGAGCACTGAAAAAAATCAATGGCAGGATATGACCCATAGATAAGCTATTTTCAAATCATTCTGTTTCTCTACTACAAGATGACAGGTTACTTTGTGTTATCTCAGCCCTCAAACATCCTCAAGAATTTTGGGAAGCCACACGGAAGAGGACTGTTGTAGAAAGATTTCCATGACAGAATGCTCGTGTTTTGTATGACCTCGACCTGTCACTGCTTTTTAATATCAAGTCTCTGGATGAAACATTCAAACAGTTTGTGTACTCGAGACTGAAAGTCTCTGAGAATACCTTGGGGGAGGATGAGTGATGTAGGAACTCGCCCAAGGAACTGATGTTTGTGTGCAGTTCCTGCTGGTGTTACAGACATTGTAACAAAGGGAAAACTCTGCAGAAATTAGGCCTTTAGGCAATTGCTCTGCATGAGGAGCCACTCAGCCATGTGTTGAAAATGGAGCTGAGAAGCTCAAGGGACGCAGCCTACCTTATTTTCTGAGATAAGGTTTTGGACAGATGAGCACAGTATAGCGTGGTTATTTTTCCTCTACTGGATATCAAAAAATCTATGGTTTCGCAAGACACAGATTATGTATCTTGGCTGTATTTGCTTGATCAGTGCTGTGTGGAATCTCCTGAAGCACAACACTGCAAATAGGGGCCTCACTGAAGCATGTTACAGCTCCAGTCAGGCTCACAAACTTGATTTCTTTCCTTCAGAAACCAAAGTACATGGGTGGGCATGTGGACATCTGTCTACCTGTCTAATATTGGCATCAAGGTGAAGCTGAAACTTGGACCTCAGTGTGCCAATCCTAGCTAACTAACTTCATTGTTCCCATGACTTGACACAACAAATAGATTTAAGATGGCTGCGTGAATACTTCTCTCACTAATTGGTTTCTACTGTTATAAATATTCCAAATATTTTTTTTTTATTTGCTGGTAGATAAATTCTCAAGCAAATAAATGTTTCTGGGAGCAAGAAAACCTATTTTTGATACCCTAAAGTTTTTATGTGGGATTAGTCTGATGAACATTGTCAGATTTGGTAGGAGGTCCACTTGGTATCAGCTGAAAAATGAATTTCTATATTATGGGGAAAAAATGTAATTTGAACCTGAAAAAAAACTGAACCAACAGTTTTTACTTGAAGATTTTCTATCTTCAGAATCACTTTTTTTTACTGCCCTTGCTTGTCTTCTGTCTTTTTTTTTTTTTTTTAATTTCACACCTGTTTAATGCATGTGAACCATTTCACATCACCAGACATGGTATCAGCCTGCACTTTGAGCCTTGTGGACTTCTCATTCCTAATACTGGAAGACGTAATCTAGTCAAAAACTCCCTCTCCATGGCTCTGATGCTTTTGTTACATTACCAGTCTTTGACTAGATCCTTGTCTGACTCTCCTCCTTATCTGTAGCTTTGTTCTCATTTAGAATTGTCAGTTTGAAGGAGGCTCCTATTTCTTTTTATCCGTGAAGGAGATCTATCTCAGTAATACAAGATTTTGCATGCTGCCCCATTAGTGTCTCATCTTAATCCGTGCCTTGAGGGTCCAAATGGAGGGTGGGATAGAATAATCCAGTCTCCCTGCAGTTCTTGGACTCTCCTCAGACTATGCCAACAAGTGTGCCAATTAAAATTGTGTTCTCATGATATTGCAGAGAACATGGATGAATAAAGTGGATTTGTAATTTAGGTTTCAGAGAAAGAATGATATTTCCCTCCGAAATGATCTGACTTGTATCGTGTTGTCGTTCACGATTTAGTCAGAACCTGGAATGCTAGCTTCAGATTATGGAAGTTGGCAAAATTCACAATCTGGCAAAAGGGAGAATATTCACATAACTCTCGGCAAGACACCAAATCAAACTATTCTTTTTAATTGCAGGTGAGTAATAGCACTCTTGCATTTCATACAAATAACGTCAGCACTCTCCTGCTCTGTGATTGATGGGATGTTTTAAGTGGAGTGCTTTAATTCAGCACAGCTGGATGTCTCTTCTTGTATTCCCTTCCTAGACTAAGAAATTTTTTGTTTTAGATGTACTGGCAACAACTTACCCTGTTAAAGCTGAAAAATATCCCTTAAGAGAGTAGATGTAGAATTTTCAACTCTTTGCTCGCTCAGTATCTCTGCTAATGAAAGCTGGGGATTACTGTTTGCTTGGATTTTTGAACTGTTTCACTTGGTCTTCAAGGTCTTGTTTGGAGCTTTTGGATTCAATTCTAACGGTCTGTTGTGAGTAATGTGTCTGCAGCCTAAGTGCTTCCTCGTAGTACTTTCAAAAGGAGTTTTTCCTTTCCTAGGATCTCTGCCATGTTGTTGCTTCCTGTGGGTAGGATTAAGCAGCTGAATGCAGATTTAGGAGACCTTAGTAAAATTCCCCCCCACTCCTTTAAGCCACGTGCATGGCAAGTGGCAGAGGAGGGCTCCTGTAGGGAAACCCACACGTTTAGCTTGTGTAGGTGCCTGAGAACGGAGCTTAAATCCAGTGCAGATTGGAAGGAGAGGGAGGGCAGGTGGGCAGGCCTTTGTACTATGGGCAGGCCTTTGTACTATGGGCAGGCCTTCATACTGTGGGCAGGCCTTCATACCGTGGGCAGGCCGCAGGGCTTTGCCAAGCCAGCAAAGGGTACCTAGGGAAAGAAAAGTGTTGGGTGTTTGAGAAAAGAGGAAGACTTTTAAGTCCTCCCTTCTTAACAGAAATGGTTTAAATTGTTCAGCAAGTGGAGAAAAGGGAGGATTAGTTGAGGATCTTGCCCATGCTACCAGCAGAGGAGTTCATTTAGACTAGGCATGTATCCACTTAGTGTATTAAATTCCCTAGCATCAGGCTCACACGGATTTATTTACAGTCTCTGACTAGAATCAACATGAGCTTTCAGAGCCCTGGAGTACATAATAACAGGAAAATTGTGGCTCTAGTTAAACACATCCCCAGGGAAAGCCTGGTAAATGTCCAGGGTAATGATTAGGAAAGGTTAACTTATGATGTGACACGGAAAGTCGTACAACTTAGATAACACTAGCAAGTGACACCAGTGCCCAGAAATGATAGATGAATCTGACGTGTTCTGTTAAAGAAGAAATAAATAAACCAAGAAGGTTTTAGAAGAATGTCCTGTGTGTGTCTGTGACTGTAGATTTGGATGTCTGTGTGTGGAAAACGTATGACAGAAGGAATTATTTAATATTTAAGGCATCATGTGGTGTGCGCCACACAGGACAGGGCATTATGCAAAGTTCCAATTTGTGCATCTGTCATGAGTGAGTACCCACAATGCCATTTATATTGGAGTAAAATCCTAGTAATACAAAGCATTTACTGAATGACTGAAAACAAATTTGCAAGGGAGAGACAAATCTGTCTTTTCTCTTGTTGGTTTTATGTTCCATACAGTGTAATGCTTAGATTATCGAGTTAGTAAATTGAATTGTGGGGACTTTTTGCCATAAACAAGCAAAACCCAGAACTTCCAACATTAAAAAAAAAGCCTTTTTTTCAAGAATTAGCCATTTAGTTATTGTTGATTTTCTTATGCTACAAATTACACCGTAATCTTCTTTTCTTCTGGTTTAGTTATAAGAATTATTATTGCCTTGTTCTGGCAAATATATATATTTAGATTTTATTTCTTGTTATGCTGTAAACTCACAGTCTTGTACAGACTTTCAGATATGCAGTGATTTGAAGCAGGTATTTCACCTTGAGAGCTCATAATGAAAAAAAATTAAGCAACACTTTAAAATTTGGGATCTAAATAATTCTGTCTTGCTCAGTACTTGAATAATTGCTCAATATTCAGAGCTTCCTGTTCCTCTGACGGACTCAGCATGTCTGTTCAGCGCCAAGGACTGTGGTGCACAGATATCTGATCTGTCTCTGAGAAATCCTGGTTTGTCTGTGCAGTGGTGTCTGGAAATTGTAGAGCTGGTCTCACAGCTCAAGCAGAGCCCTGCACCCGACACGCTCCTTCGGCATCCACTTTGGCAATTAGCTCAGCTGCTGCTTGCTTGGGTGTCACTGTGCTGCTCTCCACCACACTGCGTAGACAGGCTCAGGGTATGTCTTCTCAGGGAGTTGATGGAGACACTTCTTAGCACAGTGAAAATCGGGGTCTCTCTGATGCTTTGAGACCCTGCAAGTATCTGTAAAAAGTTCTGTTTCCTCAGGTCTGATCATGAAGTCTGAAACAGATGTTTTATTACACTTTCACTGACTCTAAGGAAAAAAAATCTCTACATTCCAGCAGGAAGATAAAGCCTCCTGACAATTACTTTTTTTTTTTGTTCCAAATAATATATCGTGTATTCTATGGCACATAAAGAAAAAGCTACTTGAAATGCTAGCTAGGAAGACATTTTCCCCACCTCTTCCATAATGGATAAACAATATTTGCCTGGAGGATGCTACTATAAGTCAAGCATCCATTGTGCAATAACCCCAAAATGTTAAAACTTGACTGCTTATATCCAGAGTAAGCTCATGTTCAGCAAGGTCTAACAAGCATGCTTTACCTCATGGTCTACAAGATGTCTCACTGACCACATGGTATGTCCCTGATTCCTTTCCAGATTCAGGGACTCAGTCTAATTTTGTCAGTCCATGAGATTGAAAGACTTCAGCATCTCTGAACATCAGGTCAATTCTTCAAGGCTTGCACAGGCATAACAAGATTTTTCTCAGAAGTAAGAAGCTGGCTGCAGACATAGTTACCAGTCGAGAAGGTCTCTGTGTTACATTAAGATAAACACGTACCTGTGGTTGCTTTCTTTCTGACAGTTTCTTATTGCTGCTCTTACTCTTCTTCTGATATAATACCAGGATTTCAGCACATTTGCCACATTCATGGTGTTCTCAGTATCTCTATCTGAAACGAAAATAGGAACCCCAGCCAGCCACCAGCCTTGGTAGGACCACAGTCTGTCACCAAGGCGATAGATCCAACTACCACGGGAAGCTCCTGGGCAGCTCCTGTCTGAAGGGGCTCTTTGCACAAAGCCCAGGTCCCCAAGTGTTGCCAGGATGGACTCTGGGAAATTAGGTCTTTCCCTGTGGAAGTTTTTCCAGGACGGCTTTCAAAATATCCCCTTGTGCCTGAAGTGCTGCCATTTTTCTTTCTTTGACTGTGTTGCCTGGACAGGGAAGCAGTTCTAAAAAAACTGGCTTTTTGTGGGGGCTCTGGGAGGCTGATTGTCTGAAATACAAAAATACCATTGAAAAATGTGCTTTTCAGGTATCTAGAAGTGAGCATATTTGCCACTGAGACCAAACAAACCATTTTTAGTTTTTATCAGTTTCGTTTACAGGATACATGAACAGGCTTCATTGACTTATGTAAATGAAGGTGCAAAGTTATAGATGCAAAATTGAGAAAAAAAAAAGAAAAAAGAAAAAAATTCTGTATACATTTCTTGGGGAAAAAGATACCTTTTCCTAGATGATGAATCACTAAACCAGAGCAAAACACAGGGAAAGGATGTATCATGTCTGAGGACAGTTACTGCCATGCTCTAGTTTTCCCTCTAATTAATTTAATTAAGATGTTTGCAGCGTGTAATATGATTTTTCTTTTTCTCAACTGGCTGCAGTCAGAGCTGTGACTCTTTATTCAGTGAACTGACGCTAGAATCCAATGTGGTTCAGCTGGTTAAAACTGCTAAAATTACTTTCTTCCCTCCCCTCTTCCAAGCTTTCTTCTTTGCAGATGGCAGAGGACAATACACTGGGTCTGCAATAACACTGACTCAAAATTCCTTGCTAATTGTAAGATAACTTCCTAAAGACTGCAAGCGAAAGGAAGTCGGAGAACAAAGCAATGTCAAGTATGCACATGTCACAACACAATGTGCTGATTCCAAGCCTTTGGAAACATGCTGAAAGACATGCCTGGAAAAAAAAACAAAACAACAAAAAACAACAGGGAAGTGCTTCCACACAGTCTGTCAGCATGAAAACAACAACTGAATGTGCCTGTTCCCACCAGGAAAAAATACCCTGAAATAACAAAAGGTGCTGGAAAGCTAGAAATGAAATCATCAGATGGCAAGTACACTCTTTTGTCTGTTCCTAAAATTTACTTAGACTGTGCTTCCACTGCATTGTAAATCAAGGGATCAATCTGGAGTAGTGTTTGACTGCGAGGTGCCAAGAAGGCCAAGAAAAATGGAATGTATAAACAGGTCTCTCTCACAATGAGGGACTAGGAGAACAAAACAGCAGTAAAGCAAACAAAGGGCCACACTTTCAGATAATGTATCTGCAGGAATGCAAACTCTGTGCATTCCTGATCACTCCTGTAGGTACTGAAGGTACAAAAGACACACTCTTGAGGAGAATGGCATACAGTGTTTCTTTGTGCAGCAGAGTCTGCACACATTCCCTTCATAACCACAGGTAAGTCTTTGCATCATTGGTGTACTCTAAAGATGTAAGTGTTTTCAATTAGGTCTGTCACTGCTGGCATGCTGAGTCCAATTTTCTGTCATCTTAAAAGCTAAAAGGTTGAGGAAATTCCAGGGGGAAATTATGGGATCGCAGTGAAAGATGACAGGTACAACACAAATGAAACACTGCAGGCATCTGTCTTAAGATGTTGCAAAATACCACCTCCAAAACCAGAGGGGTATCATACACTAATGCAAATGAAGCAACATTCACTAGTGAGCAATGATGTGACCAGGCATTTTTCTTCCAAAGCAGACAGAAGGACATAAAGTTATCCCTGGATTCTGCAGGCAGAAACAAATACTGAGATGAAAAGCAAGTTGCTTAACACTGCCTATCAGCTCCAGGAGTAAATTCTCCACCTTCAGATTCTCAAGTGACTTTATAAAACTGTTCCTTTTTTGTTCAGTGCCGAGCCCCAGAGAACACTCATGACAAGTGCACCTGAAAGGCTTGTTTTGCATTCAGTGCTTCTAGTTGTGCTCCCAGAGATACATGCCATAAAATGACCTCAGAGTTTGTTAATGTTTGCTACAGTGGGCACAATGCACATGAAAATGAAAAGCCAACCTTTCTTGAAACAAAAGTCAGGTGAGTTTTTATCAATTTTTTTCCAGAGGTATGTTAAAATCTGCCATCAAAGTTTCTGCCAAACACAGAAAAGTCATTCTGTGATTATAAGGGCTGAACATGAAGTAAACTGAGGAGCTATTGATTTCCCCTGGCTACAGGCTGTAGTATCTCTCTCAAACTTATTTGTCTGTTAGAAATTCCTTGTCAGTCTGCTTTCTGGGATTCATATCTTTCTTGATGATTCTATTTTGGACCCCGCGTGTATGTTATATTTTGTGTACGGCTGTCTTTCATAGATTTTCATGCAATTATTTGATTTCTCCTTCCCTCTTGGGCTAAACTGAGACTGTCTGACTCTGAGTATCACTATAGCAAGTTCATACAAAATGTGGTTTCTTTTGAACTGTCACTGCTTGGTCTGAGTTGTTCTCGTTTTTTTATCATCTATCAACAAGATCCTGACCAAACAGATTTTTCTACGTTGTAATTTCACTGGTTTTCATACAAGCCAGTAGCTTATTTTCCTGAACTGTGGTCTGTTATGGTTCCAGGATTTTATGTCCACACTGTGTCACTATCAGCAATAAAATTTGCACCAGTTGCCAGTTCCAATCAGGCACAACACGTGTAGAAAGCAATGTGCTGGAGGACTGGTGTCTGCTCTGGAGATGTAACATTAATGCCTATGAGTGCAACTTCACCCCTACCATGAGGAGGCAAAGAGCTTTGCACCAGCAGTGAACTTGAGAGTGTGTCAGAAGATGCCAAGTATAGACACTAAGCAAATTCACACTAAAAAGAAGCCCTCTGACACAGTAAATCACTACTGTAGATGCCCTTTGAGGCTGAGGCTGTTTGACTGAGGTGTTCTGGTACTGCTGTGCATGGCCACATAAAATCTGGGAGCTGGCAGGAGCAGGCAGGTAACAAGGCATGTGAAACTGTTAGGCAGAGAAGGGAGAGAGAGAATGGGGAATGCACTTTTTAAAGAATTTTTGGTTTGCACTTGGGCTTGCCAGAGGTTTTGAAATAATGCAGAGGAAGAGCCTGTTGTGCTGAGTACAATATTCTAGCAAATTGCTTTTCCAGGACCAAGGGAATAGTGTGTTTCTTCATAATTCCTCTTCTCTGAGCCCTGCGTAAATGAATTGGAAGCTAAGTTTAGCTGGAAAAAAAAAAGAAAGAAAAAAAAAAAGGAAAGGAAATACAAAGGTTAAACCCAAGCACTATTATACTGTCCAAAGCACTGAAGGGATTGTAGCAGGTGGTCCCACCACCTGTGCCTGTCCACTTCCATTCCAAATAATCTCCTTATCGAATGCAGGGAGGAGCAGACACCCGGGAGGGTCCCACAGGAAGAGCAGTGGCTGGAAAACAAGAGTGAGTGACTAACCAGAGAGATAGGAACCTGCAGTGCAGGGAATACATAACCTGGGGGGGGGGGAGTGAAACCATGAAAAACTACTAGAGACAGATCCTTGTCTCCTTTGCAGCTGGTGTATCTACAGCAGTTCTGCTGGCTTCAGGGGCAGCCCTTTGCATTGCATGTCCCGTTGGTAATGGATGGGAGGTGAGAGCCTGCAATTTGAATGCACAAGCTGCCACATTCTAATGGCTTGCAGAGAAAAAGGCCAATCAAGCAAAGCTTTCCTAATAGCACCTATTTTCTTGATCCTTCCTCAATTGCTCCAGGAAATGCTTTAATTTGATAGAGCAAGTGGATGCACTGCGTGGATTCCAACTGGCAGGCTAAGGACCTAATGATCCCACCCTCTGCATTGCAGGGAGGACTGTGGTTTGGTTCTCAGTGGGCTGCACCTACAACAGCTTTTTATGGCTGTCAGACTTTGACAGAAAGAAAACAAAATTGCTGGCTGAAAACGAAGTAACAATGAAGACCGTTCCTGTCATGTAGCTGAATATTCCCTTTCCCTCATTCTTTTCTGGGCATGGGATTTCTTAGGTAAATAGAGACAGAAGGGGAAAGGTACCTCAAAGGAGCCTGTTGTTGCCAGCATGTATCCTCACATTCAAGTGAAAGCTTTTGAAATGAAAGAGTTCTCAGAGTTGAGGACTTCTGTGTCAAGCTGCCTGCTGGGCACAACACCCACCCCAGAGGTGATGGCCCTACCTTTTCACAAGCTGTTCTTTAGCAGAGTGAAGCCCTGTGTCTTCACCTGGCAGCCAGTGTGCCCTTTTCAACAGGTCTGCTCACTGCAGCACAGCCTTGCACTGCTGTGGCTCAATGGATTCTCAGCTGGGAGCCAACTTGGTACCAATTTTGCCACCTTCCACCTGACACCCAGAGGTGGTCCCTGAGTTCCTTGTAAATTTTACACCTAGGTCCAGAGGATTCCAGAGCTTCCTGACTTGTGCCGTGCAGCACACAATGCTTTGGGATGACCTCTTGCAAGATGGGTATTGGTTTTACAGTGAAAGTACCTTCATTTTGGATTTAACACTAAGTATTGCTCACCTGGATAGTTATCTGGCTGGTTCGTTTCAAGTGGTGGTTTTGAGATCTTTGAGTGAAATATTCTGGGTTAAAAGAATAGTACTGCAGTTTTCTTTCATGAATCAGAAATACTTGTTTCATTTCTTGCATGATGTTGTCAAGACAACCGTGTCCTAATTGCACCTATACTGTTCACCACAGTGTTTTGGAGCACACAATGTTTTGGAGAACCACAATGTTTTGGAGAAGCTTTTGTTACAGAAATATTTCCAGACCTGAGCAGCCCCCCCACTTTTTTTTTTTTTTTTTTAAAGTCTTTAAAATCTGTAAGTAAATATTTATTCCTGGCTAGAAATTACTTAACATTTAAGATCCAGAGCAAGAGACTTTTTTTTTTGTTCATATGACTCTCGGAATGCATAGGCTTTGTGTTTAATTTTCAACCAAAAATGCCACATTTGCAGAAGAAGGTTCTAGAAGTGTAAAAGTCAGGAAATGAAAAGCGATGACTCTCTGCAACTAGAATACCTCAGGAATATATGGCATTTTCTCTTTTTCTGTAAAGTGATGACTTTACACCTTCATATAACACAGTGTGGCCAATTTTATAGTAAGTTTTCATTCATCAGTCTGGCACTTTTACAGTCTCATCTAGCATTGCATGTAACATGCTTTTTTAATATTTGATTTCCTTTACTAAATCCATAAAACAAAGACAAGAGAGATTAAAATAACAAGAACTACATTGACCTAAATTCAGTTCAAAGTTTATGCTGGCTTCTGCTCTATACTTTTAGCAGAGAAGAAAGAAATTTCTTGGTGAATGAAGTAGCAGAAATATTTGTTCTCTCCCCACTTACAAAGGGGTCATGTCAGAACAGAACAGTCCCAGAAGGACTTAGTGGTGGTGGCAGCTTCTTCAGACCTCCTCCTTCCTGCATCTGTGAGATCCTGTTGATCAGAAGGTTTTTGGTTGTAATACTTAAAGTTCCTGTCATTATGAATCTTTCTTAGGAATTCTGAGCAGGGTCTCAAAACTGTGTGGGCAGAAACAGTTCATAATGCTGTGAATCTAAGTGGATAACTGGAGCAATTAACAAAAG
Organism: Ceyx cyanopectus; assembly: GCA_013401355.1. Classification (NCBI taxonomy): domain Eukaryota; kingdom Metazoa; phylum Chordata; class Aves; order Coraciiformes; family Alcedinidae; genus Ceyx; species Ceyx cyanopectus. The sequence goes on from VYZU01059750.1 coordinate 72,302, forward strand.
CAGCAAAATGCACATGGTACAATTCAGATCAGGGCAGCAATACTTCTTTCAATGTTGTCATTTCCATTTTGATTACAAAAAAATAAGGGAGGAAGAACCAATTTTACATACAGTTTCTGCCAATTCTGCTCCAGGGCCATAGAGACTCATCACATTTCAGGAAGAACATCTTTTCCCAGGTGATTCCTAATACTCTTCTTTCTTCAACTAATGTAAATAGAAAGCTGTTCTGTGGCAACGAAGACTCAATAATCACACTAGAATTCATTCTCACCTATATATAAAACCCATCTGAAGATGTCACCTGCCAGAAATTCTGAGCTAAGGTTGCAAAGCCCAGAATTTAAGTGTTGGAAAACATATCTACCAACAGAAACTTAATTAATCTCCTTTCTGTGTTGAGATATAATCTTTAATTGCATAATCACATACTATTTTTTCCAAAGGACCTCTGTCTCACTCAGGGCACAGGACCTACAAGAGGGCTGAGTAGAGGTTATTCAGGCACACATAAATCTGCCACTTCCTAATTTAGCTATTTAGCTGTCTTTGACTTTGCAACTTAAATAATTCTGCTTTCAGGGAGATATTTTTTCCTTTTTTTTTTTTAATTCCCTTAAATCATACTAGTGGAGCAAAGTGGTTTCCTTTGATGGGACTTTGGACAACAGCTTGTGAAGGCTCCTAAAGGAGAGATAGTTAAAGAAATGGATAATCCAGTAAACACAGCCTCCATGCATTTTAAACATGCATAGACTAACACTTCATTTGCTCTCAGTTCAGGGTGTCACATGGTGTTTCAAGTGCTAAAAGATTTACTATGGTTTATGGCTCAAATATTTCTAACTCAATTTGTCGTTTAGCACCAAACTCCCCTGTCCTGCAGCACACTCAAAGGCTAAAGGGCATTGATGCTTTCTCCTGCATAACTGCCCATGGATTGGAATAGCTCTCGTGACCTTTCTGTTGCTCTTGGGATCTTTCATGAAATTAGTTATTAAAATGCAAGGCATCAGGTCTCTCTGTGACGTAAAGCTTGAGGTTTTCAGTGTAAAACCAGATTCCCTCCATCACAATGATTTTTACATATTACACAGTTTCTGCTTGAAGAGATAAATCCTTCAGCATAATTTTGCTTTTTAAATCAGCCTTATTACCACTTTACTCTTCTGCAAAGCACCATTAGCTGAGTGCATTTCCATTCTGTTTTAAAGTACATCTTAGTCTTTATAACTGGATGTTGCTTTTAAAATATTCAGGTTGTGGCAGGTATGACCTCCAGTGCAAACATAGCTTTATTTGCTAAGAATAAGCTATTTAACTATGTAACTTTGATTATGGTTCCATAACAATGGACACTGCTATAGTGAATAGGCTGAAGCTACAGGTATAATGGGCAAGAAACAGGTAAGAATGAAGTATGAGGAGTAGGTTGTCATATCCAATTCTGCTAACCTCATATATGGCAGAAAGTCTTCCCCAGTCATTTTGAGTCAGCCTTCAGACAGGTAAGTGTGGAGGAGGTTACCACAGTAGAAGACTTGGAAAGAAGAACAAGAAGGTTGAACAGGGAGGATTTTGGAAGACTCCCAACCTTGATTTGCATTAAATGTTTAAGCACAACTTCACAGTTAACAGAAAGAGTGCTTCAGTCTAAGAGGCTTGTGTTTAAGAGGTGGCCAAATCAGTAGGTTTGTCATTTGTATGAAGGATTTGCTACAGAATTGCACATCAGTCCACAAGAACAATAATTATTGAGTGGCAAATGCATTTTCAGGCCTTTTGGAAGCAGCTCTACAACCAGTCCTACAAATGGAGATCTATTTCAATCCAGGGTCTCATGCCTTCAGCAAATGCTGGTTTTGAGTAAGAACTCAGCTGTGAAATATTGAAAACCTTCAATACAGATGTGTGTCCAGGATCTATAATAGTTGAGCAGTCTGAGGCAACACTGAAAGAATCCTTCCTTTATTTCTTTCTAATTTCTCCTCGTCTGGGTTTACTAGATTACCCAACAAATATGAACTAATAGTCTAGTCTGCAGAGGGTTCTTCTCATGCTTGGAGGAACTAAGGATTTCATAACAGTTTTATGAGATGAGTTTAGAGTTGCCTTTTGGAAATGTGCTTTTAAACAGAGGATGTGTTTTATCTTTCTTTAGAACATATTTTCTTGATTTAACTGGCCGGGGTTCATATTTTTTGAATAGTTTAAGCTGTGCAGATCCAGGGCCCAAATTGTGTTGACCTTAAATATAATCCTGGTGAAGGGAATGTTGAAATAGCAAAGATAAGTTCAGTTTTGTGTTGAAGACCAGGGTCAGTGAGAAATATTTCAGCTGTGATGTTATCCTCATTTAGAAGGCAAATGAAAGGCTTCTGTGCATCGTATTGACGTGATGTGACTGAACAAATGCAGATGCATCATGATCTGAAGTCTGCTAAACTTTTGTTTGGAGGGGTGTGAATATATAAGAGAGTCAGTCTGTTCCTGGGAGAACCCAACCACTGGTTCTGGAAAGATCCCAGCAAATCACAGTGAAGTTATGCAGCTAATATTTATTGCTAGGCTGTGGTACTAACCAAGATGATTTATCAGTTTATTCAGTGTTTCTGAGCACAACAGACATTAGCAGTTGTCACCTGTGTCAGGTCAGGAACAGGGCCCATGAGCTGCCCTAAAGGTTCTGACAAAATTGTTATCTCCATATAATTTGTGGCCTATTACGGGAGGAGCATTTTACATTATGTTGACTATTTGAATTTTCTGTTGTTCAGTAGACATAACAGAGAAGCATATGATGAAACCCAGGCCTAAGAAGGAAGTGTCACCATGGTGTCTGATAATATCTAGGACTTATGCTCCTGCAGGACTGGAGGTAAGTTCCTGGGTGACTTGGTCTAGGTGATCGTGCTCAGCCAGGGGGGTTGGACTAGATGATCTTCTAGGTCCCTTCCAACCCCTAACATTCTGTGATTCTGTGAAAACTGGGTTCTCAGGGAAAGCAGAATCTCAAATGTGTTTTTCTATTAGTTCAGTTGGGCAAGCAGTGAGGAGGTGGCAGGTAACCAGGGGCCTGTTCTCATTCCTCTTCTGAGATGGCCATTCATGTTCTGCATTCATTGCATGAGCAGCACAGGCTTTCACTCCATATCCGTAGCCTCCTGAGTCCTGAAATGGATGTAGCCCCTAATGTAGGAATTGTTGAAAGTATAAACATTGTCTCAGTTGCTTCTACAGGCATCCAACTCTTGTAGTTACTACTGGTCAGAGCCTAAGCAATCAAACTTCCAGCCATGGGGGTGTAAAGGCAAAGATCCATAGGTATATCTATAGCATACAGTTATGCTTGAGGCCAGCTGGCCATACCCAGGCTGGGTGGTATTTCTATATGGTCCAGCCATTAACCTGAGCTCGGTGCTTGGGGTGCTTTGCCTCACTCAGCTTAAGCATTTGGTGTAAAAAATCCACAGCACAACTGTTTCTTTCAGTTGGCTGGAGAGGGAAAGGAAAGCAGCATGTTCCTCATCTGAAGTCGGTTATTTAAATTTATTTCTAGTATTTGAAAAATGATTTGACTAATATTTAGATAGTATTAGTCATCCATTTCCATCAATTATTTGAAAAGACTCAGCACAAATAATGGTTCATTTTTCAGGCTGCTCGAAACAAAAATGCCCATAGAGAAATGCTGAGGTTTTAGAAAGAGATCTAAAAAACATTGGGGTCCTGTTGAAAACAAACAAACAAACAGGAAAAAAAAAAAACAATGGAATTTGTTCAGTTCCTTTAGAAACCCGGCCTCTGCCTTCAGAGCTTTCCCAACAGTCTATATTTTTCCCAGTGACTAGCAAAACAAGGGCAAAGGCTTTCCCAAGGGAAATGTGCTGAAGGCTGTTGCAGTGTCTGTGAGGAGTATGGGTGCTGGTGGAGAGTGATACTGGGAGGAACTGTGCTGTCAACAACAGGAAGCTGGTGAAAAACGAGCGGTGCCCCTGGGGAGGTGAATGCAGAGCAGATGGCTCTAATTGTGACTCACACTGTGACAACTGACAAGAGAAATTCTGCACTCTTGACACTTTAAAGATACCAAAAATACCAGAGAGCACATTCCATGGCTTCTTGAAGACTTCCATATCGAGGTAGCTGGAGGGGGGAGAGCTCCAACTCCTCCTGTTTCCATCACTAAACAGCCCATAAAATTTGCCGTTGATAAGCTTCCAGGCAGCCAAGCATTCTAATACTTAGATAAGTCACTAATGTTAATAAAACCACTGAAGAAATAAGAAGGAAGAGGTGCAAAGGGGATTCATGTGCAGGGCAGCACCAGTTGCTTTAGATACTGATCCTTTCAATTAAGGGCGGTTCTGGATAAGAAAGGGGAAAGTTACATCCTTGTTTATAAGCACTGATAGATTTTGAAATCTCTATTTTTTTTTTCCCTGTCTTTCTTAGTTTTTTTTTTGGTCATCTGGAATGACTGCAGGCATTTTCCTGATGTATCTCAATTATTGCCCGGATACAGGGTTGCAGATTTATATTCTGCTTCTTTAGTGGAGTTACAAGAAGTCAAGACCAGAAACTATTCACAGTCAGTTGCCAATTTTTTATTTTGGCTTGTGTAGATGTCAATAGAGCTACCCCAGGAGTAAGTTTTATTTGCTGTGTTTGCTTGCTTGATGCAACTGCTTTATTACCAGTAGTTTAGTACCAATCTCGGGTAGTTTGTCCCTTGAGCATAGCCTGGTAGTTTCACATGTGCCTTAATAACATAAATCAGCCCCTTTACTCAGGACTCTGTGACAATTAATATCCGGCTGAGGCATTATTGTTATTCTTCTGGTGGTATGCAGAATTTTTCCCTGGATATTTGGGGAGGTGTGTGTGTGGGAATTTCGTAGCGTTAGAAATATTTTGGGGAGTGTCTCGTTCTGACAAGATTCAGATATTTTGGCGTTTTCTACTGCTTTTCAAATTGTTGTTATTTGTGAAAGCTGCTAACAATGGAAAAGTGTATCCCAGTCGCTTGGGAAGGCAGCTACACTGCACAACTGTTGCTCCTACAGCTGTGCAGCTGCTGCTCGGAGGTGCAATTTGGAAGCTGTTACTTGAGTAAATGCTCATGCACTGAGGTGGTGGGTTTGCTCAGGCAGGTCATGGAGTTCAGCACTTCGAAGTTCAGTTCAGTATTTCTGAGCTGGAGTTATCCTTATTTTTTTTTTAGTATTATCTTCTTTTTTGTTATTATGCCCATTAACTGGACTCTGTAATTTTTTTCTGTGGGGTAAGTCTGCTATATAGAGATATCTAAGGTGAACCGAAGCAGTTACAAGAAGACACCAGCAGTAGTACAGCCTTAGTGGGATGCTCTGCCAATGTTGCCTAATTTGTTGTGTCTTTGTTAATTGTGATGCCTGTGGTAGTGATGGCATTTTGCATTGCACCATATGGAAATCCCCCTAAGTATCCATACTGCCATGTAAATGCTCCTGAGGTTACACCAGTGGCTACTTCTGTCCAGTTCTTTTGTGTCACCAGTGCAGCCTGAGATCATTCAAATCCTCGGGCATCTCAGAAGAAGAATTTCCCTTTATAACTGTTGTCCCAGGCTGACATTTTACTTATATGCTGGTAGATATTTTATATAAGGTCAGCTGTTATTGCCATTTTTAAGATTTTGTTACCCCTGTGAAAAGCCCAGGATTTACCACTAATTGGAATAAATCTGCCCAAATAGTTGCGTCGTCACGCTTCAGAGCTTGTCAGTTGTATAACACCCATGTACACTCGGCCACATTTTCTAAAATCATGAATTTTTTAGCATCTTAACTCACAGGGAGCTGTGCAGAGACACACATCACACATGGGAATCTCCTCTGCCACCCTTCTGTGGTGTCACCACTGCCAGAGAAGCCTCCTGCAACACAAAGCTAAGGAGCAGGACTCGGAAAGCCCCCCGTTTCCACCTTCTGTGTGAATTGCAAAGTTTGTCTTTTGTGGTATTATTTTTTTTTTCCTGCTGATAGAGGGGAAGAGGAGAGAGCACCATATGATCTTCCCTTCTCCAAGCCTTGGCAGGGATTTTGAGACCACAGCTCTTCTCTCCTTTTCAAATGCTTTCAACTTCGAGAAGTTGTCCGATGCGGTGGAATTTCTTTCTTCTTGCTATCTGTGTTGGCTAAAGCAAGACAGAGGAGCTTGAAAAGGCTCGGCCCTCCTCAAGGAACGCTATCTGATTCGTAAGCATTCCTAGAGGTTAAAGCTGGTGACTATCAAGAAAGCAAATACTTCACGCAAGGGTAAGTCCTCTAATTGTGTTTGTGTTGAATAGCTGCCAGATCCCCATGTCAGGATGTCTGCAGTCACGGCTCTGATCTCACCATTCCTTCCTCGGCTGTTGCACAATTGTGTTGCATGTTTGTGGTAGGGGAGAAAGTTGGAGAGCTGGGCTATGAAACCATCTCAGGGAAGGAAGCCATGTTTTATTTTAGTTGCTTGGTTTGGATAAAAGCCTGTAGGAGATTGAATAACATAAAAAAACCCATAATGCGGCCCATTCATGGAAACCAAACCTGGTCTTCTATACAGATATGTGAAATATGAGGTTTAATAGCCAGGGTGGAAAAGGAAATGTCAATGAAAATGTGTGTGCTGGTGTAGTAGTAATCCTAATGTACATGGGTGATAAGTCATGGCTTGTTCTGCCCGGACTCTCACCTGTAGTTGCAGGGTCTGTTGGGCTTAGGCTTCTGGATACGATGAGGGAGCTTTTGGAAAACTGGTTATGAATCTGATCCTCTGATGGATCACTTTAGGAATCTTTTGTGGCAGACAAGTGAGACAAAACAGGGACAAATCACAGGCTGTGAAAGAGGGAAGAAACCCAAAGATACTGCAGGCCATAAGCATGGAGAGAGAAGGAAAGAATATCATAACCCCTTCCAGCCACAGCAGAAGATTTGGGGGAAACTCATCACATACACTGGTTGAAAGCCACTCTGGTTACACAAACATTCGATTCCTGAAAGAAGACAGCAGTTGCCTTAGCCACAGAAATGTTGGTTAAAAGTAATATCCTGATTAGTCTCAGTACCATAAATCTTTCTTAGATGATAAAGTTGTGTATTACTCCTGATTAGAACAAAGCAAATTTCACAGAAGTCTAATTTTACTACTGAAAAATAGTAAGATGTTGAATTAATCTGTGACCATCATGTCATCTCACATCATAAAATCTGGTGAGCTGGTAGCTCCAGGAGGATGTCAGTTCCACTTCCTAAACCAGGAAGTGGAGAATTATTCAGAGCAATAAAGAACTTGTACAAATAATACTGGGCAGATCAGAAGTTGATCTGAATACCAGCTACCTCAATCTAATCAGTACGAATAGCAGCTCCCTGCCAACTGCTCCATTACCTGAAACAGGGGTCAACTGATAAACATCAGTCAGCCCTCTCATTAAAAAAAAAAACCCAGCAACAACAAAGAAAAAACCCACAACAAAAAGAAAAAACCTCAGACAAATGCCCTTCATCTCAGATCTCAAATTCCATCTTTCCTGATAAGCACTAACCAGTTCCTCATCTCTCATTTGCAGTTCATATCCTGAGCTACGTAGATTTGCTGTTAGAGATAAGGATATGAAAAGTGATATTAATTAATATGCAAGTTGCAACCCGTTATCCCCTCTCAGTCTGTGCCTTCTGTGCTAAACAGAGGTGGTCAGTGAGGCTGCACTGGAACAGGGGGGTCTGCCCATTGGTGAGGCAACATCAGCCCAGATGTGCACGTTCAGAGCCATCACATGGACATCCAGATGGTTGAGGAAAGAGGGAACAAGCAAGGACAGATGAGAGGAGGGAGGTGAAACTGCTGCACATCTGGGGGCTGCTTCTGGAGGAGCTGCTGAGGGTGGAAGAAGGGAAAGGGAGCAGTAACCCCAGGCTTTGGGAAGGTGTCACCCAGCTGACAGCAAACCAGACAACTTTGATTTTCTTACAGCATGCTCACCACTGTTGGACATTGGTCAGAGTTACAGCCAGGACAGTCTTCTCCTGCTTTTCCCTTGCAGCATGAAGGGTGAGATTTTCCTGCCCTAAAAACCAGATGGTACCACTGGATAGTGGCATGAAGAGGGCAGTCAGTAAAAGATGGTTCCTGAATCACTGTTCTGGTGCTTGAGTCAAATGTTCTCTTTGGTGATTTATGCAGTATTTTTCTAAATGATTTGGCAAGGTATGAGAATTGACTTTTTTTGCTTTTCTTGGTAACTGAGAGAAGGAAGGGTTGAGTCAGCTGCATTAAAATGCAGAATTCTTCTTTACAACATGTTAGAGGCTTCCCAGAGAAAATGGTTCCTTTCCATTCTACAAATTTTTCTGTCTTCTGTTTTACAGATAAACGAATCAAAATTAATCAAAAGCAAAATAAAACACAACTAATAAGAAATCCCTAAACATGTTTTTAAAGGTCACTGACACAACTATTTATAGTTCTAATATATTTTTCATTGTGTGGTAAATAAGAAAAGGTTATTTCCTTGAACAAAACAAGGTTTCCTTAACTTGTTTTCTTGGCTTCAGATTTAGTTGAAAATATTATGAACTGTAATCATCTGTGAACAATACATCTTCTTTAGACTCAAATTGTTATTCACTATCACCTTACACGTGAAAGGAAAAAATAAATCCTATTTGAATGAGCCACTGATTAATTTAATTTAATTTAATTCAATTCTGTGGTTGAGAGTAGAGGTCTTCTGGAGAAGAGCTGCCTGTAGCAGTTTATATATTCTTATATTTACTGGAAGTCTACACCCAAATTAGAAGGAAGTAAAAATTATTTCAGTGCAATGTTTTTCTTTAAAGAAATTATATTGTCTTTTTTTTTTTTAATCCCATGTGAAACCTATTAAAATGATTAATTCAGATCATTATTTGTGGAAAACAGATTTGCTGTTTCACATTATGTTTCTCTGTGAGTTATCACTCACTTTTCATTCCAAGCACACAGTCTCCTTTTTCTATTTTTCATTTCAAAGGGGAAAATAAAGGGTGGAGGGTTTTTTTGTTTTGTTTTCATTTGAAATGCCTAGACAGTAATGAAATAAAATATTCTATGAATCCTTAAGAAGCCAGACACCTGCTATTGAAGAGGAAATAATGCCCCAATCCCCCCAAAAAAAGAAGATAAAGAAAACGAGAACAGGTGCAGTTAATGGGACAGACTGAAGTGTCATGGGAGGCTTTCAAAGCCACAGATTAATTTAGCTGCACCACTTCCGAGGAATATAAATGAGTGTTGTTTACTTTGGTTTTCTGAAGTTTAAAATTATCCTCTGCAATGTAGGCTTAGGGGGGAAGTCCACTTGAAATAATTGTAGACATCTGACTTTAATACGTTACCACCACCTCCTATGACATGGGTACACTCATACACTAATTTTCCCCAGACAAACAGTGTACCAGAGAATATTACCAAGCATTGCCACTGAGGAGGAGGAGCATCCCTGCCTTACATCTCCTCTTTATTCCATTACTTTTATTTCAAAATTGTCCTTGAGTGGGGAGCAAGGTCTGGGCATTTGTCCCAGGGAGGCAACATTATCCTTTTTTTTCCTTTGGTCTAGCAGAACATTTACTCCTACCTGCACTCCCTCCTGCACTTGTTTATTTAAAACTCTGCTGGAAAATTATCAGTTTATAAAAATGTAACACTGTGTCACGACGCATTAAATCATTGTGTTATTAACAAAAAAGTCTTTTAATCATATGTACCCCTACTCCAAATATGTATTTCCATTGATACACACTCATTGATTCTACTAAAAAGCTACTTTCAGGAAGTTCTGGAATTACACAGAGATTATAAATTTACAACTAAAAACCCATCTAGCTTATTAACAGGTAACTCTTACTCATCTCAGGGCCTAATTCATATGTTGTGCTGCTCAAAACACACATCAAATTAATTTAGTTAGGTGGCATCTACAATTTTATTTTAAAACCTTTTGCAAGGTCTGCCATTTTTTAAGGTCACTATGGAAAGACAGTGCAAACTATTTAGTAACGTGGCTGTGTCTTATTCTAACATACACAATAAGGGAGGTTCTTTTCCTCCTTTATTCTGCCCTTAGTAGATCATCATCTTCCTTTATATTTAGTATTTAAGATTGTTTTGGGAAAGTGCCTGCAGAGTCAGAAATGCAAACTGCTTTTCTTGGACTGTTTTGTTCTTACTTTTATTTTCCATGAAATGCCTCTTATTTATTCTTCCTATACAGTGACCCACTGCATGTAAATTCCAAGCAAGAACCATGTTATTTCTTCTTTTGTTCCAATGACTCACTTTAGTTAGGAACAAACTCTGTTGTATTAGTTGTTACTTCTAAGATAATATCATATGCTGCATTCCAATGTAATCACAGATTTTAATTTGAAATTGTAGAAAAACAGAATGATTGAAAATAACCCATAGGTAATTGAGTGAGCTACATGTAGAATCATCCTCAGGTCTGGATTCATCTGTTTGTCTTTTCTACAGATGGGGGTGTGTGGGGGGGGTGTTCTTCCCTCTTTCTTTCTTTCTTTCTTTTTTTTTTTATAAAGACAGTTCTTAATTCTTGAACAAATCCCTTTTTCTTCCCCTCAGTAATGTGGTTAACTGTCTGGAATGTGAGCCACTGGAAATTCTTCCCCACAGAAGAATCTCCATTAAGCTTTCAAACAGAGTTACTTCATCCCCACAGCTGCATGGATAGAAGACTTTCTAGTGCCTAAATACTTACTGTATATGTCATCCTTAAATTTAATTATTTTTTTTTTTCCCAGCCAGAGCTTTAGGAGCAGGTGCTAGCCTTTTGCTTCCTTTCTGCTTCCTCTGTGGGGAACGGGTTGCAAAGAGCCAACTAATTAGAAAATTCTACAGGGAAATTAATTCTGCAAACAGCTGAGGAATGGCATTTCGGTATAATGCTCACTTTGTCTGCTTGGCTTGACGAGTGGCAGCTCTCCCAGATGTTACACATGTTGTGATGAGACCAGAACTGCATCACACGTTGCCCATTTACTGAAAGACATGATGCTCTAGTGGAGCACAGAGACTAAAATGAACCTCTAGGACATGCTGTGTTGCCTTCAGAAGGCAGCAGCACCATCGTTTCACATGTGCTTGGGGTGTGCCAAGGAACCACATTGTTTTTAAGGAGCTGAGTTCCAAATGGTGCCTTTGCTTTCTCAGAGGTCTGAGGCGCAGGAGAGGGGGGTGAAGAGAAACCTGCTAAACTACTTGGGATGGAAAGGACTTTGAAAGTCCAACCCCCCTGCAGGGAGCAGGGACACCTGCAACTAGAGCAGGTTGCTCAGGGCCCCTTCCAACCTCAGTTTGAAAGTTTTCAGGGTTGGGGCATCTACCACCTCTCTGAGCAACCTGTGCCAGTGTCTCAGCACCCTCATCGTAAAAAATTACTTCCTTTGTAGACTAAGTGTCCTTCTTTTAGTTTAAAACCATCACCCCTTGTCCTTTCACAACGGGCCCTGCTAAAAAGTCTGTCCTCATCTTTCTTATAGGCCCCTTTAAGCACTGAAAGGCTGCAATAAGGTCTCCTTGGAGCCTTCACCATGCTGAACAACCCCAACTCTCTCAGCCTTTCTTCTTTATCTGTTCCTTCCAAAACCCCCAAATATTCCCTCAAGCTATTTGAAACATGAGGTAACCCTCAGTAGCAAATTTCTCACGCACATCCTTCACAGACTGACTTGGCATCTCTTGTTTCTGTCCTGCCAGGAGATGGCCCTGGGCTTTGCTTTAGTGTTTGTCCATGAAGAAGAGTTCCCTAGACTCCAGATGTCTGGGGGACACTAGATTGAGTAATACAGAACTGCTTTTCTTATCTTTTTGGGTCCAAACATGATGTTGAAACCTGCAGTGTAATGAATACCTCTTTGTGTGGCAGCTGGTTCATTTTTTAGATGTCTTGCTCTCCCTCACTGGGTCTTGTATTCTTGAGCTTTTTTTGTGTGCTCTCTATCTCTGTCATAAGTATCTGAAAGCTTTTCCTTCCTGTGTCTCCTAAGAATTCATTTGTCATATCTAAGAATAGAAAAAGTAGTATATGAATATAAGTCCCATGGAGATATGTTGCTTTTCTGGAGCTAAAGATTTTCCAATGTATTTTGCTTTTCCTCATATTTTCTCTGTTGTAACTGGACTTAGAATTTTTTGTTTGTTTTTTTTTTTCCCCCTTGTCCTGCCCTTCACAGATGTACTAATATTTTGTCCAAAATTTCACCTTATTTTCCACCAGTCTGTTCTCTCTAGCATAATTACATTAATACATTGCACATTGTTGCATTCAAGAACTGTTTTGAATGATAAAGAACCTATATCCTATTACCAGTTCAGTGTTCCCATGCAGCTGTTATTTGAGAATTACTTGGTTATGATCATTTTTTAATGAAAAAAAAAAAAATAATCAAATTTTGAAGTGTGATTGTCTTCCAGCACTGAACATTAAACTAACTAAAGGGCTTTGTCTTGGAAAGAGTAATTCTCATGGATGAAGATTATGCTTGCAGATGAAAATTGTAGCATTTCATCCAAGTCTTTAGGAAAAACTAAGCCAGTTTCTATACTTCCTATACTGACTTCACTTGGTAATGATTATAGTTTTCTTAATGAGAGGCATTTGCTTAAGAAACCATTGACATTAAATCACAGGTAAATGTTATCATTATTAATTATTAATTAATTATTAAAAAAAAATCTCTTTACAGATTTAATTGATTTCTCTAGTTAGTTACATTAACGAATGGGAAGGGCTAAAGGGCACCCATCTCCAAAATTGCTGCACGGACTCTCAAATGCAAGTGACTTGCTCAAGAAGTCTCTTTGAGCCAGACAGGTCCTCATGTCCACATACAGAAGATTTATTCTGCAGTCACATATTCTGAATTGATTGGCTTTTTAATTTTGAAGTCCTGGATGCATCACTACTTGGAAGTTTTCCAAGAGGCATTGTGATAGATCTGAAGTGTCTGTCGTGAAAGTTTACAAGGGGTCCATGTTTAACACAAAGACCTGTTGGCATTTAAAACACTAACACAATTAAATTATTACATTTTACTATCACTTTTTCTTCCCAGAATTACACCTTTTATTATGGAGTGCCTGATAATTACAGGAACACTGTCAGCTGAAATCTTTTAAGTGATTGTCATAGGGGAGATAAAACAGGGGGGAAAAGTGCTATTTATTGCAGGTAAATGTCTAGCTAGATTGCCTTTATATACTATCTAGATAAAGTTCTTAGTGATTTAATTTCCTATTTATTGTCATCCAGATGTTCAAAACACTGACCGAGCTGCCATGGAAATTTAATTTTTTCCAACTTATGATAATGGATTAAATAATAAAAAAGACCATATTACATCCGTGGAGATTCACTAGGATGATTTGCACTAAATGGATTTTTATATGGGATAAGGTTGCTTTTTTCCAAAGTTCACCAAGAGTCAAGATTATATCTCTGCGTGCTTAAGAGCCAAGAAGTGTAAGTAAAGGAGAAAGACACATCTGCTGAATAGTTCTGTGTTTGCACTATTTGCTTAATGGTGTGGCCAATGAATCTTTATGAGTTCTACACAGTACAACAAAATTAGAGCAAATCAGAAAGACCAGGAGAGGTCAAAATAGAAGGAAGAGGTGTCCTTGTGCTGGGGGTGTGGGAGCATGTGGGGATGTGGGGATGATGGAGGTTATGTGAATTGAGCAGTGAATTTAAAAGAACCTTACAATGACTTAAAATGTTTCATTATGTTCTGAACACAAACTTCCTTTGGGGTAAAGAAAAATGCTTTGTTTTGTCTTGGTGTGTTCAAGAGGACTGAATATCCATTTTGGTTTCAAGAGGTCTACCCTCTTAAAACTTAAATTCTATTTCAAAATGGTAATACTTGTTTAAGAAATCAAACCATTTTATTAATTTACTCATTTCCACTTCAAAGCAAAGTAGTTCCCTTGCCCCAGTTTCAGGAACAGACCTACTCAGTGACGTTGATCTGGGTTTGCAAAGGGTTTTAGTGTGTCCAGACTGACTCAGTTTTTCAATTAATTTTGTAGTCATCAAGAAATTTAATTCATCTCTAGCTATAACGTTTTGTTTTGCAAGATTATTATTATTGATAATATTTTTGTTATATGTTTGCCACACATATTGCAAGAGTTAATAAATAAAACCAATTTGATTTATGACTTGTTTTGATTGGACAAGTTTCTGAATAGCAAAGCTGTANAATATCTGCCTCCCTAAATTTTAATATCTGCTTGGCTTAATATGACAATATTAACATACATTTTTTAATTTGTGTGATAGACGTGTCCCTGCAAAATGTAAACCTCTTCTCAATGCATTTTTGCAACAGCTGCAGATAACATTCCTTGATGGATTTCTGGATTGTTCAGTGAGGTCAACATTCATCAAGCATTTTATCTACTGCGCTTGAAACATTTCTTCTCTAGCTACTCTAAAAATGTGAGGGTTGTTCTTCCCTCTGAAACCCCATCAATTTGTTATTTGCAGGCATGGCCTGGAAAGGAAGGAAGGATAAGGAGACAGTGGGAGTGAGTCAATATATTTTGTGGTGTCACCCTTGTGTTACTCCATCTAGGCAGCTTTACTCGTAACCTTCTGACTGCAGTACCATCCATCACAGTCGCTCAGAAATGAAAGGCTACATCTTCTTTGCTGCTAGCTCATGGGGTGTAGCACAGGTGAGAAAACAGGTATCAGCTTTATTCTCTGACTGAAGGCTGTCACCATTTCAAGCTGTGCCAGTTTTCCCAAAGATAAGACAAGCAGAGGTTGCACCCGTGCAACCAGGAGAGATGTGCTAACCTGCCTTCTCATTGTGTCTCTCTTCTACTTCTTGCAGAAACAATGCCTGCCTCAGAGCTCTGGGGACCTTGGAAATTTTGTGGATCTGCTGATCTGAACTACTGAGGAGGCTTCTTCAAGTGTACCTATAGATGATGTAGACACAGAGTAGATCCCTTCAGAAGCTCAGTGGTGTTTTTCAGCCAGCGTGTGTCAGTGGTACAAGGAAATTAGGTGGCAGTTGAAGATCTAGGCTACCCTCTTCTGAGTCAGGTAAGCAGACCTTAGCAAACACTTCACCATCCTTTCATCACTTCATAGGAAATGTCTGGTGCTACTAATATCAATGTCCATTTGATAGCCATCAGAACTCTCTTTAGCTACAAGATTTGGCACTAGTATCTATTAGATACATCCCTAAATATCAACACAAGCAGACATTTTGCCAAACTGATAACTAGGTTACTCAAATGTTCTTTATCTAAACAGAACATAGAAAGGCAAGAGGGTATTAGAGAAGGCTTTTGCCTTACTTGCAAATGTCTCTTTTAACTGATCATCAAATAACTCCATTGTATTTATCAACAATACCCAGAAAGAACTTAAATGTACTAAGGATTAATCCAAGGATGCAGTTTAATCATCTGCACATTGTAGCCAGAAAACCATTCTATTAAACTCATCTGAGTTTAATAGAATGCTGTTGCTATAAGAGAAGTGTGTTGTGGTGGCTGAGGGTACCAGGTCACATCCCTCATGGCTGAAAGTAAGAAATTCACAGCATGCATGTGGGTAAAACCCAGAGATCCTTTTCAGAAAGGATCATGATTCCTTTGCCATGGGTCAATAAAATTTTTACCATTGGCTACTGCAGAAGGAAAGTTAGGCCAGTAGTGACTGCTGCTGAAATCCACCCTTATTCCCAGCCTTCTTAAGTGTCAGTCTGCTTGCCTTCTTTCCTAATGTTGGAAAAATCCCTGAAATCTCTGTCTCTCAGGCCCACTGAAATGCAGAGAGGTAACTTGGTGGGTTTTTGTTTGGGTAATTTTTTTTGGTAGGCCATAAAGGGAAAAAAATATAGTGGCTATCAGATCAACATAAAATTATTTTTGACACATTTGGCAAATGGTACTGTTTTCAGAAGTTTGCTGACAAAAACTGTTGTGTAAGCATCCACTTGCTCAGTTTGAGTAAGAGGGTTTCTTGCCAGGAAGGGGAGAGGGAAAAAAAGAAAAAAAAGGGATCACCAGTTGGCAATATTCATCCTTTTCACTCATATTTTCATTGCCTAGGACTCCCAGAGTGTTTGGTGGAAATGGCAATGTTTCTTGTAATTTTACAACTAAAGCACAGGAGATTAATGTGAAGACATGAAAACACAAATGCTTGAAAAGTTATGTTCCTGGAAAAGAGAGAGACAGATGGGCTGACAGAGAAACCTGATGCTCAGAAGTACACCAAGAACCTTCAGATGTTCAGCATTTATGAAATTCAAACCACTCATTTAGGAGCCTAAATTGTGTACTAACTGACAGCCCCAAACTTTCATAACAATCTAGGGAAAGAGCAGGAGTAAGAAAAATGTGAAATATTCATAGTTGTCTATCCTAACTACTAGACTGTATATTATATCCCTTGTCTTTAATTTTTGGAGATAAAAAAACAAACAAAAAAA
>VYZU01059751.1:1345-40495 GCA_013401355.1 Ceyx cyanopectus
GGGCTGATCTATTTTCTCCAGTTTTATAGAAGACATCTCTTTCTGGGTGATGTCTGTCAGTTAAATGTTGACCCATACCAACTCCCAAGAGCAGCTGGAATTTTTCTTATCACACTTTGCAGGAATTCAGGTGGATATTTAGAGAAGCACTCCTATTTTATCCTATTTGGGCAAAAACAGAGCAGACAGGGCACATGTGAGACTGAGACTACCAGGACAGCTCATTTTCAGCCCTTTTCAGATGCAGAGTGAGTATAGAAAGACTAAGTTGCAGGCAAGAAACCAGTCAGCAATGCAGATGGAATATACATGGGTCAAAGCAATGAATGCTGAAGCCAGCTCTTGACAGTGCTTTTAATCTCACAGGCAAAATCATCCTTATTTCCACTGGATCTGAGTAGTTGGCTTTCGAGAGAATTGTACTGCCACAAAACATGCATGAAACTTTCCTTGTGAGTTATAGGAGTCATTAAGAATTTAAAAAACCACATTGTTCCTAAGGAAGAGAGCAAACAACACACCACCACCAAAAACCCTCTGAAAAAAAAAAAAAAAAAAAGTATTAACCAAATTTCAGGAGGTAAAGAAAGAGAGTCACTAAGAAGCCTCATGAACATTATTTGGAGGAAGATGTTTGGGAGAAGAGGGACAGGAGGGTAAGAGTTCTGGCTTCACATGTGAACCATGACCATATGAAAAAATGCTGTGACACTGTAAAAAAGTCCTGTTTCCAGAAGCATAAAAGAGGATGAATCCTTGAAAATCAGAAGAGAAAGACCTGTGTGAGAGTTTCACATGTTCACAATTTCTGCATCAATAATTATTGATTCATTACTAGTGATTCCTTCCTCTGCTTTTGCTCACTGAAAATTTTGAGACNGAATTCTGTTATTTTACTATTCTGAAGTATATAGTGTAAATAAAGTATATGCAAAGAGAGAAAATGTACATGCATTTGTTCAGCATATCCTTTTGTATCTACAGAATTTACTGTTCATATTGTCTCATTCCTTTAACTGTGCTAGGTGAGTTCCAAACACAGAGCTGGACCATGAATAACAAAAGCACCAAGATATTACATGGAAAAATCTGTGAAGGGAATGAAAGGGATACATTATACAATATCATGTAAGAACTGGAACACAATTCATCCTATTCACCTCTATACCATACTTCATTACTAGAGAGCCCTGTCAACACTGGTATCTTCCCAGCATGTGTTCAGACCTAAGGGGCAGGCAGTCAGAGTAAGGATGCCATCCTAAGGACCTACAAAATGCATACATGTGGGGTGAGTTCTAAAGCACTATGGAAGCAGCTAAGGAAAGATCTGAAAATAAGACCTGAGTATTCAAAGAACATTTTATTGTGGAGGTTGTTAGTCCTTCTGCCTCTTTATCATGTACCTTTTAAACTCTGTGTTATTCCATCTTTTTAGCAAAACAAGTTTATTATATTGCATTGAAGAGGGCCTATGTTCATCTTTTCTCACCCTTTTTGTATGTGCTGAACTGTAACTAATTGCCTCAGTCCCATTGAACTAATTGCCTCAGTCCTATTGAATGATGATAAGAAAAGAATCTCAAACCCTGTCACCTCCAAAAAGCAGAGGTTTAAACCCAATGCCTGGTTTTACAGGTCAGTTTCTTTTAATTACACAGTTTGGTGTATGTTGTCATATTTTATTGTTGGATAATTTCAATGGACATGAAAGTCAACGTAGCTATTTCACAGTACACCTGACTAATGCTGTAAAATTACACAGAATGTAACATGTAAGAGATATAAAGCATGGAAAAAAAATACAATGAAAAGCCAGAAAAAGTCCTCTGAATTTATTTTTAAAACCTAGTTCCCAAGGAATTTCTGATCTCTTTTTTTTTGTTTGTTTTCCTAACTATAAGTCACTTATCAGTAACCTTTTCATAATCCCTTATTCCACTCCATCCCTGTAATGGCTGGTGGACTTGCCTCTGTTCAAAGGCCTTTCCCCAGCTGGAAACATTTTCTAAAACAGGAAAAAAAGTTGTTTGATTTTTAGCTAACTAAATGCAGTTGGTTACCCTTAGGAAGAGAGAGAGGAGAAAGAAGGGGAAAAGAAAGGGAAAAAGAAAGAGACAAATCCTTAATTTTTACCCATACTGAAGTCATCTGATAATCCTAAAAAGCCAGTATTTCTGACATGCTCCCTCTGCTTCAAAAGCACTGCAAGCAGTAGCTTGCCTTGGAGCAGAAATGTTGGGCTAGGAGCCAATGAACCAGTTCAAAAAACAGAAGGTCTGTCAATGCTGAAAGAAAAATCCCAGCCCTTTATCAAACTGATAAACACCATTCCTTTTCCACCACCTCTATGGAAACTCCATTTCTGTTCCACCATCCTCCCATTGAGCCTGGCTATTCTCAACCACTGAACTCCAATCTGGGTGGTTTGTCTGTCTTTCCATCCCTCCCCTCCTCAGCCCGTGATCTCGGCCACCTTTGTAGCTCCCATTATCAGCGCCAGCAGAATCTCCTCGGTGCTCTGACTGGCAGCACAATCAGAGCTTGTTCTCTCTGGGATGCACAGTGTGCTCTGGGGAGTGAAGCCCCCCGTTGCACAAAGCATTAGACTTCACCAACATCAAAGGGGTGCAGGAATAGCTGGCAGAACCGATGGGCCCCATGATGGGCATCTACAATAACCACTTGCCACCCAGTTGCCTTTCAAGATTTGTGGAAAAGCAAGGAGGGATAATGAGAGTTTGCTGAAGAGTCAGACAAAAGAAAGAAGAAAACAGCATTTGTTGTTGCTGAAAGGAAGCGTCGGGGCAGTGGGGGAGCTGAGAATGTGTGTGGAGTTTGAAAGGGAGAAGTTTGAAAATGCTCCAGATTACAGGGAGGTCTGAACAGCAATGTTCATAGCAGATGTGGTCACCATAAGGTGCTTTGATTGGATCCATCAGTGTTTTTAGGCAAGTCTCACTTGAGGTTCACTCAGGTATTCAGGAGTGTCTCTGCCTCTGAGACAGGCTGTATTTTTCTGATAGTGAATTCTCAGTATACACCCGATGTTAAACAGAGTGAAGCATCTGAGCTGTTAATGTTTGAAAGCCTATGCAGATTGTCTTAAAGGTAGGTCTGCTAATTGGTCTCCCTGTTTCAGATCAGCTCTCGGAAGTGTCCTCACTAAGATCAAACTAAGTCACTCTCCCCTCATTTGTAACAGATATTTGCATTGTGATAATCTCCATTGTGCTAGGTTCTTCTCAGAACTGATCTTGTATCTTCTTCTGGGCTTGCTTCTGAGAGTGAGCAACAGGGACTAGAAACTGGTTTGCAGAAGGGAAGAAAATCAGGAGCAGGACAGTCAGGGTTGGTGTTTGCTGGAGACAACTGCTCACAGCCCCCCCTTTTCAAGGATGTTCTAAACACAACATAGGCATGGACAGGCCTGCTGGGAAGAGCAAAGTCTGAAGCCCTTGCAGAACTTCCCAGGTGGGGTGGACAGGTTCTGGAGTCAGCTGAAGCTGTACAGTATTTGCAGCACACACAGAGTGTAGAGTGCATATTGCATATGCAGGTGGCAGATTTAGGCCAGTGTAAAAATAGGTACTGCATAAACCTGGAGCTCTGAGTTAAAATCGAGGCTGTCTCCTTTTGGGAGAGATCTAAGTTTTCTACTTCCAATACTTTCCTTCAATTTCTGGTGCAGGTACAACATGGGCTCTTTAATAACAGCTCCTGAATCACCATGAAATTCTAACTCAGCATGTTAAGGACAGTAAAAGTTAGTTTAGGGCTATTTCTAGCACCTAACTGCTAGAAGTTTGATTTGGAGATTACTGCCACAGGTAAAGCAGACACCTTTCAGAAGGGGTGGAAGTAGACCTGGTAGGGAACACTGATTAAACCAATCAAACCATTTGAGGTTTATGCAGGGAAGTTGTAAACAGAACAGGTTTGAACTTGTCCATAAATCAAATGAACAGAAAACTTCCCACAGCCCTCAAAGAAAAAAAACAAAACAAAACAAAACAAAACAAAAAAACAACCACAGTTTTAGGAAACTCAGACACTGTGAGAGTGTCATTGTTCAGCTGGTGAAAAAAGTGAGTTTTATATTAGTCTTCATTACATTGAATACAACCTACCTAATAGTTAGGGAATATCATAGTATGCAGCTGAAAGAGATTTCTAAAGGCAACTATGGGGAAGAAATAGGGAAGTTTCTTTCCCTAACGTAGAAAGAGGAGGATGTAAGGGAAAGAAAAGAAAGAGGAAAAAACAAAACAACACTTGGCTTCATTTTCCACCTTTCTTTTAGGAAGGCAGAAATTATTAATTTATGAATATTTATGAATATAAATTTATCACAATCATTCTTCTTATCTAATTCCAAATTAGGTAATGCTTGGGAAGTTTTTGCTCCTAAATGTCTCAAGGTGAGTTCAAACTCAAGAGTTTGCAAGACTCATATGGGAAAAAAACAAACAAACAGCAAAAAAACCCCAGATATTTACCTCATCCAACATTTTAGTTTGCACTGAAAACATAAAGACATTTTAACCCAAACTAGTCATGACAGACTATCACCATACTCAGTGGTCACTTCCAGAGCAAAATTCATATAATGGCTATTTCAGGAATGGGTGAATTTTAGGACAAGATAGCCTGAGATGGGTCAGCATCTCCTCAACATCTAAAGAAGAAGACCTCAAATAACTAAACTAGAGACTGAGTCTATATAACAGACACTTTATCTTGGACAAAAAAAATTGGTATCCAGAGTTTGTGGATGATGATACTGTTAGAAGTTACTGGTCTAGTGTCATATCCAGCCACTGAGGTTGGTGAATCTTGGACTTCTGGGTCTACTAAGAAAAAAACCCAAACAACTTTCAGGTCAAAAGAGAATGCATCTAGATCACAGGTGAGCGCTTCAGTCCATCTATGAATTGTTCTTTAGCTCCTGAAGAGGCCACAGCAATGCCATCTACAGGTGTTACCTAACATCCACATCATGGATCTGCTCTGCTAAATCCACAAAGCTGAGGTCAAAATATACTTTTCCCTAGTTCCTGCATAGTAATACTCCAATTGTATGGTGGTAATAACCACTGAATTTGTAGTGCCCTTGTTTTCTTGGTAACATGTTCAAGAAGTAGGAGCAAATGGCAAAAATAAAGGGAGAATATAGTTAAACCTTTTATAGAGACAAATAATGTTATGGACCACATCATTCTTCTTCCTAAAATCTCTCATATCCTTCATAGTCAAACCAGCCAAAATATTCACTACAAGACACCAGGTAAATTTCCAGATTTTGGAAAGAAATGCACACACTGCTTAGGCAGCTTTTCAGGAGGTATGACAATTAACTGAGAGGCAGAGGCATCCTGGCCAAAAACCACTGCAGATGCTGTAAAACTTGAAACCTGACCAAAAGTAGTGAGGACCATGACTTTTGCTTCACATGAAAGATTCTGGTGTCATTTTAGTGTCACGAAGCAAGATGACGCACAAACTTGGAAGAAAGAACATCACCTCTTGAATCACTGACACCACACAGATTGTCCTTGGAGGTCTTCCTATCCAGGCAGTGATCCCAAATAACCCTGCTCCTTTTATGCAATGTGGCATCCAGGGCTCAGG
The DNA here is from genome assembly GCA_013401355.1 of Ceyx cyanopectus. Lineage (NCBI taxonomy): Eukaryota > Metazoa > Chordata > Aves > Coraciiformes > Alcedinidae > Ceyx > Ceyx cyanopectus. The sequence goes on from VYZU01059751.1 coordinate 6,977, forward strand.
ATGATAGACTGCAGGCCATATGCTAGATCTTTGTGTTTGCTAAAAATAGAACTTTCTTCTATCCTGCTAGGGACAAGTCAGTATAAATGTGACCAGAAACTTGGCACAAAGCCACAAGGCTGAGATGAACAACAAAGGTCTTTCCTTCAGGCTTGTCAGACAGCTGCCTAATCAAAATCCTCTAAGGACAGGAAGGGAGGTAGAACTGATAAAGTTTCTTTTCCTTCAGATGCTTCCCTCAGTCTTTGATCCCTATTTCTTTTGTAGAGTAACATGCACACTTCAGCCAGTGCTGATGCTGATGGAAGAGCCAATACTAATGCAAACATCTTTTTCTTTCTTCACCCTGCTTCCCTTTCGTCTCCTGGACACTGCAGCATTAGACATCTAGTGCAAAAGCTTTCCAAAGGTTAGAGATGCTGGCACAGTGGCTGTGTNTGCCATCTAAAACATTAGAAAATAAAACTTCTCACTAACACTTTCCATTAAACTTCCCACAGCCCTCAAAGAAAAAAAACAAAACAAAACAAAACAAAACAAAAAAACAACCACAGTTTTAGGAAACTCAGACACTGTGAGAGTGTCATTGTTCAGCTGGTGAAAAAAGTGAGTTTTATATTAGTCTTCATTACATTGAATACAACCTACCTAATAGTTAGGGAATATCATAGTATGCAGCTGAAAGAGATTTCTAAAGGCAACTATGGGGAAGAAATAGGGAAGTTTCTTTCCCTAACGTAGAAAGAGGAGGATGTAAGGGAAAGAAAAGAAAGAGGAAAAAACAAAACAACACTTGGCTTCATTTTCCACCTTTCTTTTAGGAAGGCAGAAATTATTAATTTATGAATATTTATGAATATAAATTTATCACAATCATTCTTCTTATCTAATTCCAAATTAGGTAATGCTTGGGAAGTTTTTGCTCCTAAATGTCTCAAGGTGAGTTCAAACTCAAGAGTTTGCAAGACTCATATGGGAAAAAAACAAACAAACAGCAAAAAAACCCCAGATATTTACCTCATCCAACATTTTAGTTTGCACTGAAAACATAAAGACATTTTAACCCAAACTAGTCATGACAGACTATCACCATACTCAGTGGTCACTTCCAGAGCAAAATTCATATAATGGCTATTTCAGGAATGGGTGAATTTTAGGACAAGATAGCCTGAGATGGGTCAGCATCTCCTCAACATCTAAAGAAGAAGACCTCAAATAACTAAACTAGAGACTGAGTCTATATAACAGACACTTTATCTTGGACAAAAAAAATTGGTATCCAGAGTTTGTGGATGATGATACTGTTAGAAGTTACTGGTCTAGTGTCATATCCAGCCACTGAGGTTGGTGAATCTTGGACTTCTGGGTCTACTAAGAAAAAAACCCAAACAACTTTCAGGTCAAAAGAGAATGCATCTAGATCACAGGTGAGCGCTTCAGTCCATCTATGAATTGTTCTTTAGCTCCTGAAGAGGCCACAGCAATGCCATCTACAGGTGTTACCTAACATCCACATCATGGATCTGCTCTGCTAAATCCACAAAGCTGAGGTCAAAATATACTTTTCCCTAGTTCCTGCATAGTAATACTCCAATTGTATGGTGGTAATAACCACTGAATTTGTAGTGCCCTTGTTTTCTTGGTAACATGTTCAAGAAGTAGGAGCAAATGGCAAAAATAAAGGGAGAATATAGTTAAACCTTTTATAGAGACAAATAATGTTATGGACCACATCATTCTTCTTCCTAAAATCTCTCATATCCTTCATAGTCAAACCAGCCAAAATATTCACTACAAGACACCAGGTAAATTTCCAGATTTTGGAAAGAAATGCACACACTGCTTAGGCAGCTTTTCAGGAGGTATGACAATTAACTGAGAGGCAGAGGCATCCTGGCCAAAAACCACTGCAGATGCTGTAAAACTTGAAACCTGACCAAAAGTAGTGAGGACCATGACTTTTGCTTCACATGAAAGATTCTGGTGTCATTTTAGTGTCACGAAGCAAGATGACGCACAAACTTGGAAGAAAGAACATCACCTCTTGAATCACTGACACCACACAGATTGTCCTTGGAGGTCTTCCTATCCAGGCAGTGATCCCAAATAACCCTGCTCCTTTTATGCAATGTGGCATCCAGGGCTCAGGATGATAGACTGCAGGCCATATGCTAGATCTTTGTGTTTGCTAAAAATAGAACTTTCTTCTATCCTGCTAGGGACAAGTCAGTATAAATGTGACCAGAAACTTGGCACAAAGCCACAAGGCTGAGATGAACAACAAAGGTCTTTCCTTCAGGCTTGTCAGACAGCTGCCTAATCAAAATCCTCTAAGGACAGGAAGGGAGGTAGAACTGATAAAGTTTCTTTTCCTTCAGATGCTTCCCTCAGTCTTTGATCCCTATTTCTTTTGTAGAGTAACATGCACACTTCAGCCAGTGCTGATGCTGATGGAAGAGCCAATACTAATGCAAACATCTTTTTCTTTCTTCACCCTGCTTCCCTTTCGTCTCCTGGACACTGCAGCATTAGACATCTAGTGCAAAAGCTTTCCAAAGGTTAGAGATGCTGGCACAGTGGCTGTGTGTACAGAGACCTCCTCCTGCCTTTGTGTTAGCACCGATTTCATGTTTAATAATAGCATGGAGCTGAAGTTGAAATTCACTTGGAAGCTATTAAACAAACACCAATTATTTTTGAGGGACATCATCTCCCTTTTGCTGACACTCCCTAAAAGCCCCATCCTGCTGAGATTCCTGGAAGCTTCTGCAGAATCTCCGCCAGGATGAGCTCCCTTTCCTGAGTGCTGTTATTGCCAGTCTAGCTACTACCTGCCCAGTTTCCTACACAGCTGATGTCACGGGCTTTGTACTTGGGGGTGGGCACAGAAAAGGCTATAAAGCACATTGTTGATGCCCACCCTGTTGATGGATCACAGCTCTTAATGTTGCCCCACCTTGTACAAGCAAGGCCAGTTTCATCAGCTCATCCCTTCCATTAATATGAACTGGTGCTGCTGAATGGGAAGGAAATAAACTGTCCGTCAACATTTCCATGACCAAGGGGGTGACTCTACCTGTGGTTGTCAGATCCTTGGTCTGCTCTCCTTCCTTGTGAAGAGCTCACTGGCACCCAGCAGGCAGGTGGGCGTATCAGCCTTTTCTGAGGAGGAATGGGCAGCAACCCCAGACTGGATCCATTTCTGGCAGAAGAAAAAATTTCTTCATCAGTGGCTGATCCTCTTTAGTATGCACCCTGCACACCTACCACCACCTCACTGCCCACTTGCCCTTGCCAAGATTCCTCATCACCTTGCCTGTGCCAAATGCCACATCAACAATTTGTACTGCCTGATCTAAGCAAGGCTGCAACAAGGAAAAAGAAGAGGGTTAGGCTTTTTTTTCTTTTTTTCTTTTTATTTTTAACCTTTTATTTTTTTCCTTCAAAATCACTTACAAGTGATAAGTCAAAGTGAAAAACCCTCATGACTGCTGCAGAAATAGACCTTTGTTTTCTATCTTGAAAAAGGATCTAACCTAAAACCCCCCGCAGATACACAAGATTAATTTTCACTACTTTGTTTCATACTATTTATAAGCAGCTCTTGCTGAGTTTTAGATTTTATGGCTCAGCCTGCTGGCTGAAAATACTTTCTGTCCACTCCAGAAGCCTGATTGATTAGTGCTGCTAGCCAAATAGCAGTGTGCATCAGCAGGCCCAGGCAGGCTGGAACAGGGCTCACAACACTTGTTTTGAATCCTCGTATTTATACTGGGGCACACTGCAGAAAAGGCCTCGGTGCATAAGCAGAGGCAGCAGGAAACCTTCAGCTTAGTTCCCTGAACCCAAATGCTGTGGATACAGGATGAGCTCAGACAAGCAGCACTGTGAGGGCAGAGGCATTGTCTAGAAGAGACCACCAAGGTGATCTTTGGTAGGACAATGAGAGAGTGACAGAATTCAGGAACAATCCATACACACAAAGCTTGCAAAGGTCTTTTTGCTTTAAGACATGGTGCTCACACATCAGGCTGTATGCTGGGAGACGTAGGAGTCAACTGAGTGGGTCATGCTTTGGGGTGTGAGACCACCATCTTTACTACATCTCTAAGTATGGTGAAGTGTATGAATATCAGACCTGGATGAAGATTTCCCCCAGTTCTGCACAGAATAGCACTGAAAGCAGACATCCCAGATTAAAAGACAATGCAGTTCAGTTGAAAATCTATATGCTCTCTCTCTGCATCTGCCCCCAGCCTGACTTGAACCTCAGAAATTAATAAATTGAACAGGAGTTCCCAGCAGTAACTGGAAACACAAGGTGTTTTGGAAAGAGCTGTTAATTTGTACGCAGAACAAAGAAATCTGTCAATACATTGAGTGACCTGGAGTTAGATTTTTTTTAATCACACTCTTATTTTATTTTAAATAATTCCTTTGAATCAGGGGACTAAACCTGGAAAGAATGTCATTAGGTGGTAACAAAAATCTCCGAGCTGAACTTCCGTCCTGAAGGACTGGGACAGAGGAAAGGCTGCTATACAAACGTTACCTGGCATCATTGCCATGCTTGCCTGCTTGTAATATCTCACTCCAATATATCCAGATACTCAAAATGCCCCTTCCTCATTGGCATAATCATCACAGTGTCTGGGCACTCCTGCCTGCCTTACTCTATGGCACTTTCTCCCACTTTACAAGTGGGAATGGAGACAATAAGACTAGACTGGGGACAAGGGCAAGAACTGCCCAAATACTCACTGCACACTAGAATTGAGCAGCTCTTCCCTTAAGTGGGTACTTGAAAAGTTCTCCAAGGACTCCAGAATGCTGTCATAATGGAGCATTAGTTACAGCTTAACTCTAATAGAAAACAGTTTTAAAGATTCACTGTATGGTTTCTTAAAATTGCCTTGCCTCAATGGCTCTGATCTGCAGTGATATGTATAGAACTTATTCCCACTGATTCAGTGGGAGGTATTAATCTAAATAAAGCCAAGAGGCTGAATTCTTGAGCAATATCCTATGCCTCGGTGCCATGTCCTGCTAGGAGGATGAGGATGGACACTTTTATCTCTAGTAGCACTCAGACCAGAGGATTTTTTTGTTAATAAAAATCAACCTTTACTTTCAGACTGTTTTTTGGAGTTTTGCCTTTGTGCACTGGAGTACACTTAATAAAGAGCATAAATTACCTTCAGACCCAGCAGGCAGCATCTTCACTTAAGTGGTACCAGTAACAGAAGGGGAAAAGGAGGCCAAGTGGTTCAGCTCTGAGTAGCACCATCCAAGCCAGCAGGAACAGCAGACTTTGGTGTGTCTTGTGCCTCACACTGTACTTTGGTTTCTGCTTTCAGAGCAGAAAGGAATAGTCCATATTTGTGCCAGAAACTCATAGCCCGACATTTCCAATGGCAGAGTGTTCTCAGGAATGCAGTGCATATGGCATCTTCTCCATGTAACTACATTGTTGTGGAAGCCTGTGCATATGTGCATCACCTTGTAAGAATTGTTTAGACAGGATCAAGTTTATAAAGATTTTTGAGGTGGGGACTCCTGTACATGTCACAGGAACACACTGTGTCAGTCAAGCCTGAAGGTTTCAACTGTATCTCAAGGGTTGGCCACCTTGACTCTGTCTTATGGCATTATTTGATAAAGCAGCTGTGAAAACACTATGCTAAAATAAAAAGTGCTAAATGCTTATAGATGTGTTAGAAACAAAGGTATTTAGTAACAAGAAGCCTAGATGTTTCTCTCTCTTCATTCACCTGTGAAGAACTGTGAGGCAGAGCTAAAGCATGTCTACAAAGTGAAGCACATGGGAGAAGCTTTTCTGCTACCTGAGGAACAAGAGGAGAAGTGGGAACAAACGGGTTCATTTGCATAGATGGCTCTTTGTATGCTGATGCAGGGCTGCTTTGGTTCAAATCCTTTTGAACTTGGATGATAGAGAAAAAGAAAGTGATATATTATTAGCAGACAATAAGAAAGGACTTGATACACATCTCAACCCACACACTGCCCACATGTCATCTTCATAGTAGGGCAAGACCTGGGTATCAATTAGACCTTTCTTCCTTAGCCCTTGTTTCCCAAGTCCTGATTTCAATACACAGGTGCAAACAAATGGATCCTTGTTCTGAGTCCTCGGGGCCCAGAGCTGTGGTTAGATGTACAGATACAGTCAGTATGGATTGCCACAAAGTGACATATGTCATCAGAGAAAAACAGAGCTGCCGCTCACTGCGTGAGATGTAGGAGCTGGAAACCTCAGGTGTGGAGTGGTAAGAAAAAGGCAGCTTGGTAGAAGAGTGTGACTTTCAAATACATGTGGAGGAAGCAAGAAAGCAGAGTCAGCCCCTACAGTGACTCTCCTCCCTCCCCTTTGCCACCTTCATTTACCCACAGGGATAGATTTCAGTGGCAGGAGGGTGACAGTCTTTGGACTCGCCCAAGGAAGGAACAATGCAGGAGGACTGGACAAAAGGCACAAGACAGATTCTCCCACTAGCTTCATCAGCTGGTGGGAACAAGCTGTTTATCAAGGGCAGCAGAAAGCCAGAGGGGAAAAAAACATTCACACACACACACAGAAAGCATTTGGTCAGGAGATGCTCTGTGGCAAAACTGCAAAAAGCTGCAGATGAAGATACTGTGAGAGCAAGTGTTCAGCCTATTTGAATGCTTATTCTGGTGACTCACTGCTGTGGTGTTTTTAATAAATTATTGCTGTGTCCTTTCTCTATTGTTAAAACTTCCTTTGTTTTATATACTCAGGAAAGAGATCTTAAAAGTCATTGAGGATGGACTTCTTTTAAAAAAACATCAGTTCAATGCCCTGCAGCAGACGAAGAGGCAAATGAAACATTTAGAATTATTAGGAAAGGCAGGGGGAAAATGTTGTCTCTTTGGGTCCCTAAGTGCATTCACAGTGTGACACATCCTGGATATGGCACACAGCCCTGCAACACATCTTCAGGTAGCAAAGGCACAAAGAAGGGCAGCAGGAATGATTTTGGGCATCAGAAAGCCTCTGCAGAAATCTTCTGTTTGGAAAGCACATGGGCAGATGGGAAATGTGGTGAAAGAATTAACAGGAAGGGAAATGGCAGAAAACCATGAATGGTGTGGGAAGGGTGCAAACGTGGAGATGTGGTAAGAGGATCTGGTAACAAATTTAAACGGTTGTTAGCATGACTCAAAACTTAACTGCAGAACTTACTGTCCCAAGATCTTACACAGGCCAGAATTGTGAAAGCATTTGGAGGGGAGAAGGCATTTTAATGGAAGATCAGCAACAGGTCAAGAGGCAATCTCCAGACTGGGACCAAACTGGTGAGGTATTACATATGTAAACTCTTCCTTACACATCCCTCAAATATATGTTGTATTCCCCTTTCTGGCAGTTGATAACGTAACATCTTGCTTCATCAATCCTCATACAGCAGCAGAGAAGAAACCTCTTCCTCTTAGAAATTGTCCCTTTGGGCCCTTCCTTCTCCCAGACTGCCAGGAGACAACATGTGCTGGAAGGGGTGCCCATCTGAGCAGAGCCAGAGTGGACCTGGCAGACAGGTTCCTGCAGCATCACCCCCAGGTTGGTTCTCCATGAAAAGTTGTTGGTATCTCAGCAGAAAGGCTGACATGTGCCCCATAACCAATGGGTGCTTCTGCAGCTGTCAGCCCCCCTGCCCTCCTCAGCTCCCTGCTGCTGCCATGATTGCTGCAGTGAGAGGTGCAGGGTCTAGCCAGTACAAAATGGAAATGATGCTGTGCTTCATTTATTAACCAGGAACAGAGTGTGAAGAAGGAATTACAGAGACCAAGCACACAGCTTGAAGCTCTGCACTGAACAGCAGCGAGCTGCAGACTCTGCCTGCCGTGCTCTATGTGCTCCACATAGCAAAAAAACCCAAAAAATACTTTTTTTATAAAAAAAAACACCTTACTTTTTACATTGCTTGCTCCACCTGCAAAACACCAAGGATTCAGGATAAGTTACCTGGCTGTTAAGAGAGTCATCTCAGGTCTCTGAGATACTAAGACCTCCTGACTGTGCCCAAGGTTATGAGATTTCACCCAGCAATGGGCAGACAGATGATGGATCCTCCCTTTGTTAATTAAAACCCATCATGCACTTTCCTGCCCAGGGTAGCCAGTGCTGGCTCTGCTTATAGCTGAAGAACTCTAATATATACATACATGAGGTGGTTTTTGTGTAGGAGTTTTTATTATCCACTCCAAAGGCAGATACCTCAAGCACTGCCTTGAGGCAGGACAGTGAACTTTCATTTTATTTAGCTGCAAGGTTGTTTTTCTTGGCTACATGAGATTTTTCATACAAAAGTTTTCCAGTTTTGTTTGTTTGGGGCCTTTTTACCTCTGAAAGCTTGAGATGTTAATTACAGGTATCAGAAATAGAAGAAGATGGGGGGAAGATAAATTTGTCCTGGTATGTATTCTGAGATCTTTCAGTGATTTACAGTCCCACTAAAGATAGCTGACGTGCTATATCTCTTTAGCCCATCTTTTCATACTTGCTGGGGGTTTTTTTCTTGCTACTGTGAGACTATAATTTTCTTCAGGACTTGAATTTTATTTTCTTTGCCCTGTACAGCAAACAAGACAGTTGTGGGCAACAACTAAGCAGTAAATACAAGTCTGGCAGAAATCTAACCTGTTTCAGATGTTCATGTCTGGATTCCTGGCAGTTTGCATCTGCCCCTCATTTCTGTGGGTTTTTCTCCATATTCCCCTATCAGTTGCTCACTTAATAAGAAAAAAACATTTCTGTACTCATGTAATATCTGCTTCAGCTTTTGCCCCCAAAGCATTTGGAAGTACCTGTCACACTGTAAATTAATATTTATGCAAAATATTTATGTTGCTTATAGTGATATAACTACTGTATCCAGAAACCTACAATATGGAAATTTATCAAAAGGTAGAATCACAGAATTTTGATTTAGAGAGCCTTCAAGATCATTCTCTGCCAATGTAGCACAGCAGTCTGTGAATCATATGGGTTTTTTCAATGGGTGAAACAAAAAGGCAGCAAGAAAGAGTTTATCTTAAGTAAATGATTGGCTAATAAAAGGTCTTTCATGTCACTATGTCTGCCCAAGCAAGGGATGTATTGTGACGTTGACCCAAGTACTGTAATTCCAGGGACAGAACTTCTGTTGCTGACATTTTTATAATTAATTTGAAGCTTTACACTATCAGTGATTCAAAAAATTACTACCTGATCCTTACAGAGGATCTTACTTTTTGCTAGACAGTGCATTTTAAAACAAAACTAAAATGCAAGTATTAGACACAGAATCATAGATGGAATTGTGTTGGCACAGACACCCCTGTCCTGGACCAGGGCACCTCTGTGACAGGAATGTAGATTTAGAATAGTTTAAAATATTTGTAATATTACTTTTTTAAAACAGTAATCCAACTACCAATGAAGATAAATAATTTAGTGGCTTTTTTTTCTCTAATACAAAAGCTTTCCAATGACCAGTTTTTAGGATAAATATTAACATTCTTTCTATCCAAAGTTTGTAACCCACTGTCTTTACTGTACTTTCGTACTGATGGTTGTAAAACTATAGTCACAGCTAAAGAGAATTTAAGAAATCAGTCTAAAAGAGCTAGTCTCAAAATGGCATGAAAAATGCAAGATCTAGTCCCTGCACTAACATTTATTCTGATGGTGTTGGACAGCAAATGATTTGTGTTAATCCAAAGCAATTTGGCAGTTTGTTACTTTTTCTGCTAAAAAAAAAAAAGTAAAAAAAAAAAGTATTTTTTTCTGCCGTTTTATCTGTAATCCAAAATCTAAACCTTTCGTTTCATAACAAAAGAGAACACTCTTTCACCTTTGTGATCGCTGAGATAATCTTCAAAAAAACAATGAACCACAAACAATACAGCAATGTTTGTTTCAGCCACAAACAATAACCAGGAGCCATTATTTGCTTCTATTTGTTCATTAGGTAACTCAGGACACTAATTGCAATGGCTTCAAAGGAATTTCAAACGAAAACATGTTACTGTGCAACTTCACACGTTTCCACAGATGAATTGTCCTAATTAAAGAAAAAAACAACAACAAACAATAACAAACAACAACATGCAAATATAAACTAATATCTGTGCAAAATCTCTGCTTTACCAAGTGACCTGTGCAGAGAAGTCCCAGTGTTCCCAGGCAGTGTCAAGCTGGGACTCGGTCCTCGTGGAGTGCAAGAGTCAGGGTTTCCCCTCTGCTTTTACCATGAGGAGCCACCCGGCCACAGCAGGTAGAGCAACCATGACAATGTCATGAGATATTTTAAATACTGTTTGAAACAAATAAAAACTGAGTGAACTGCAGAAGAGCAAAGAACACCATACTCCAATCCCAGTAACAAATGCATTCATTATACTGGAAATGCATTTATCCACTGGAGTGCCTGGGAATGGGGCCCAATCTCCGATGGTCCAGGACTGTCTAGTTTGCTCCCAGCACTGTAGGCTTTAAATCATCACATAAGACAAATGCAACCTACAGCTTCTAAGAGAGAGGAGCTTCTCAGTGCTCCTCTGCAGGGTCTGGCACAGTGAACCGTGTCCTCTGCAACATGCATTATTAAGGGCATGGCAGAGATGAGAAACAAGGAGGCAAGTGCCAGTTGATTCCTGCAAGTCATCCCAAATCCCATATGAAATTACTGGGTTCATGCTAAAAATTTCAGTGAGTAAAGAGAAGCTCATTGCCACTTAAAAGAGCTGCCTAATTAATGTTCACTTTACCTTAGCTAAATTTTATATTCTGCTGCTCAGTTATGTAAATTGGACAGCATTTTGCACTATGATTAATAGGTCCTTAAACAAGCTTCTAGACACAACACTGTGAGGAGACATTATTCTGTTGGTTTGGTTATTTGGTTGGTTGGTTGAGGGTGTTTTATTCCAACTATATATTTCTGCTTTAAATTATCTTTTTAGCTTCGGAAATTATTCTGATGTTATTCAAGATGGTATCTCCTACTAAGTATGCCTTGTGTGGCTCTGCATTTCATTCAAAGTCATGTTTGATATTTATCTCAGTAATCTCTCATTATGAGTGGAAAACTTCATTTATTGCATGAAATATGAAAGCAAGTAATTGGAGATTGGAAGAGTCTTGATTTCAAAAAGAGTCAGACAAGAAAATAATCTTACTGATTCTTACTTGGAAGTTGATATTACTGATTAAAATATTGCCATCTTTGAAAGGAGATTTCAAACATAGCTTTTGAGAATTTAAGTGAGTGATATCAAACAACCCAATTATAAAGGAGACTCATGCTTCAGCATAAGCCTGGCTATTGGAGGCTGAGACAGCATGAATATTGGTCAGACTAACAACCAAATAAACAACCTCAAGGATTTTTTAGCCTTGGAAATGGGACATGACTAGGCAATGCCAGAATCCCTTGAAGACACAATTTTCCAGGGAAAAACAAGTTTTGTGGAAAAAAAAAAAATTCTTTAAGGAAATATTTATTTCAGTATGTAACATGGTATAGTAATAAAAAAGTTTATGTTACTTTTATGTAATTTGGATATAAAGTAGTAGGGGGGTTGCTTTTAGTATCATTCTTTTCCAGGAATATTTTTTCCAGAGTACTGCAACCAGTTGCTATAGTACTACCAACTGAAATATCTTTCTATTTTCTTCTTCAAAGAATCTTATATTTGTTGAAAAGAAACACCTTGAAACCTTGAACTAAAGTAGCTCTTTACAGAACATTTAATATTTTAAGAAAAAAATTAAGATCTTCTCAATATGACAGTAGACGTATTAGCAGCACATCCTTTTGCTTTGTTCTCTAATAAGCATGTACAATTTTATCTGTATAAAGCTGAACGCATTTTAATGTGAAAGCCTATTCAAATGGGTGCACTTTTAATTGTATAGTATCAATTATTACCCATAATCCATTTTATGATATGCATTTTATGATATTTATGATATTTTATGATACAGGATTTTAGATTAATTGTAATTTTAAAATAAACTTTCACATCCAATTTTCAGCTATGGGCTTCCAGAGGAGGAACTTTGTTGTCTGAAAGTGGCCCATGGCTTGTCTCATTTCCACAGCCTTCTTCCCTCACTATTTAAAGTGTTTCCTCTTGCTTATTGTCTTCATTTTTTTCCCAGTTCAAGGGGCTCAGTTCCCCCCATCTACAGACATCTTTTCAGTTAACTATCTCTGAACCCTTTGCTCTGAAGCAGCTTCACACTCTATGCTTTGCAACTACTAGAGCTGCTATTTTGCACTCTCTCTCTCTCTCTCTGTCTCTCTCTTTTCTCTCAGGTACTTCAAAACATATCTCAGCCAACCTCCCTTTCTTCCCTGCTTTGGTAAATTCTCTTAGTCAAGGTCCCTTGAGGTCATTTTCACCTACTGTCCTTTTTCTCACTTACCAAGTGAACCAATCACAAGATATGATCCTACTGGACACCAGACTGCATTTATTCCCGTACTTGTGTATTTCTTTGTTTGTCCATTAAGCTTTACAAAAGTATTTTTATTTTTTGCAGCCTGACATGCATAACGTTTCTATAACATCTTTTCTTTTTGCAGCATTCCACAGCAGCTTCTCTTCCACCATTCACACATATTCCAGGGTCACAACTCCAACTTAAAAAAAACCCATCCAACAAACATAAAACAGAAAGACATTTGAGAAAGGAGATTTCTAAAAGCACATTCCTAAGTCAAACTGCGACCAGGAGAATGCTTGCTTTTGTTATAAATGTATGTCATTTACATATATTTTTTTTAACATTTAAAAATCTGTATTTGCCTCTTTCTTGCTCATACAACACTTTCCACACACACACATAAATATTTAAAAGACTTACCATTTATTCACCAAAAATGAAAATCACCTAGGTATCAGAGTCTACTCTGATATCACACATCAACATTCTGAAATTATTCATTGACGATGCTCATACTGACAAAGTCATGGGATAAGGTGAAAAAGCTCATAGACAAATGCTCAGTAGTTTGATTTCTTATGTGGATTTCTAAGGTTTCAAATAAGTTTTCTGGTACTTTTTGATTTCAATAAAGCCTGTATTAATAGAAGGACTGGTATTTTGCAGCCAGGACAAGAAAGTGCAAGACTGAGAGGAAAGGAATCAAATGAAAACAAAGTTAATGTGACTTTTCTCCAAAAGGTGTAAGATTTAAGGATGAGTTAGTTTCCGATTTAATAAAAAATGAATTGTCCATCACTAATTAAAATTGTAATTACAAGCACTGCGTCTTCATGTTTTAAAATAGAGATATAATATTTTCTCTTTAAATAGACTTCAGTAATGGGAGAAGAATGAAATCTGCTCATAAAGAAATGTTTTGTCCAGGTCACCCTCATGGTACTCAGGTGAGTTAGTTACAGTGAGCAGAACACTGAGCAGAGGCTGCCTGATCTGGCACANCTTTTAGTATCATTCTTTTCCAGGAATATTTTTTCCAGAGTACTGCAACCAGTTGCTATAGTACTACCAACTGAAATATCTTTCTATTTTCTTCTTCAAAGAATCTTATATTTGTTGAAAAGAAACACCTTGAAACCTTGAACTAAAGTAGCTCTTTACAGAACATTTAATATTTTAAGAAAAAAATTAAGATCTTCTCAATATGACAGTAGACGTATTAGCAGCACATCCTTTTGCTTTGTTCTCTAATAAGCATGTACAATTTTATCTGTATAAAGCTGAACGCATTTTAATGTGAAAGCCTATTCAAATGGGTGCACTTTTAATTGTATAGTATCAATTATTACCCATAATCCATTTTATGATATGCATTTTATGATATTTATGATATTTTATGATACAGGATTTTAGATTAATTGTAATTTTAAAATAAACTTTCACATCCAATTTTCAGCTATGGGCTTCCAGAGGAGGAACTTTGTTGTCTGAAAGTGGCCCATGGCTTGTCTCATTTCCACAGCCTTCTTCCCTCACTATTTAAAGTGTTTCCTCTTGCTTATTGTCTTCATTTTTTTCCCAGTTCAAGGGGCTCAGTTCCCCCCATCTACAGACATCTTTTCAGTTAACTATCTCTGAACCCTTTGCTCTGAAGCAGCTTCACACTCTATGCTTTGCAACTACTAGAGCTGCTATTTTGCACTCTCTCTCTCTCTCTCTGTCTCTCTCTTTTCTCTCAGGTACTTCAAAACATATCTCAGCCAACCTCCCTTTCTTCCCTGCTTTGGTAAATTCTCTTAGTCAAGGTCCCTTGAGGTCATTTTCACCTACTGTCCTTTTTCTCACTTACCAAGTGAACCAATCACAAGATATGATCCTACTGGACACCAGACTGCATTTATTCCCGTACTTGTGTATTTCTTTGTTTGTCCATTAAGCTTTACAAAAGTATTTTTATTTTTTGCAGCCTGACATGCATAACGTTTCTATAACATCTTTTCTTTTTGCAGCATTCCACAGCAGCTTCTCTTCCACCATTCACACATATTCCAGGGTCACAACTCCAACTTAAAAAAAACCCATCCAACAAACATAAAACAGAAAGACATTTGAGAAAGGAGATTTCTAAAAGCACATTCCTAAGTCAAACTGCGACCAGGAGAATGCTTGCTTTTGTTATAAATGTATGTCATTTACATATATTTTTTTTAACATTTAAAAATCTGTATTTGCCTCTTTCTTGCTCATACAACACTTTCCACACACACACATAAATATTTAAAAGACTTACCATTTATTCACCAAAAATGAAAATCACCTAGGTATCAGAGTCTACTCTGATATCACACATCAACATTCTGAAATTATTCATTGACGATGCTCATACTGACAAAGTCATGGGATAAGGTGAAAAAGCTCATAGACAAATGCTCAGTAGTTTGATTTCTTATGTGGATTTCTAAGGTTTCAAATAAGTTTTCTGGTACTTTTTGATTTCAATAAAGCCTGTATTAATAGAAGGACTGGTATTTTGCAGCCAGGACAAGAAAGTGCAAGACTGAGAGGAAAGGAATCAAATGAAAACAAAGTTAATGTGACTTTTCTCCAAAAGGTGTAAGATTTAAGGATGAGTTAGTTTCCGATTTAATAAAAAATGAATTGTCCATCACTAATTAAAATTGTAATTACAAGCACTGCGTCTTCATGTTTTAAAATAGAGATATAATATTTTCTCTTTAAATAGACTTCAGTAATGGGAGAAGAATGAAATCTGCTCATAAAGAAATGTTTTGTCCAGGTCACCCTCATGGTACTCAGGTGAGTTAGTTACAGTGAGCAGAACACTGAGCAGAGGCTGCCTGATCTGGCACACAAGCAAGAACTTATTAAAGGATTTCAGAACTCTTCTAAAAGCCCAGCCTAAACAATAAAAAGCTCTTAAGGGATGTTTCTAAAGATAGAAAATCCTCAGGAGGAATGTTAAAAAGACCTTGTGAGACAAATCCCCACAACAAGAAGAACTGGGAGAAGAACCTCTCAGGAGTGGGAAGTCTTCAAAGGCGACCCCTATTAACAAGAAACTTCAAAAGTGAGATGTGACATGACGTGAAAATCCTCCCACTGATGTTGAGTGCTTTAAAGATAGAATCCCCTGAAGCGAAATGGAGCCTTTGAAGTGGCAGCATCAGCATCAACTTCCGAATGCAGAAAGGTGCCGCGCGGCAGGACCCGAGCAGCGCAGCTGCAGAGCTCCTGCCCACCTCGGCTTTCTTGCTCAACTCTGATAAGCCTGAAGGCCAGGCAAGAAGGTAAGCAAAAACAAATACCATTTAGTTGACCCTAAAGGACCTCTTTGATCTCTCCCAATTTATATTCCTAATGTTGAAGCAAAATTGGGTTCAAAACAAAAAATTCTTAAAATGATTAAGAAGAGTTGGTCCCATACAACCACAACTGGGCTACCATAGAGTGCTCTTCCAGGTGAGGTGGGGAAGGGTTTGCCCTTCCATTTTTTTTTAAGTTTGCATAAATATAAGACAATAACAGAAACTTGGTCATGTTTCTCTTTCTTCAGAGTAGTTTGGATCTATGACTCTAGGCTCCTTGAAATTCACTTAACAGAACACCATGGTTTTGCTGGAATTTCTCAAGCATCAGGCCCATAACAAGTTAATATCCTTTCACAATGTGAGCTGCAAAGAAAACACACAGTATTTGCTGATGTTCATACAACAGAATGCAAAGTTGTGGCTTTAATTTAAAACTGCAGAAAAACATAAAGGCAAACCCAATGTTCTCTGTTGACTGTTTAAACAGAAATTCCCAGAAAAGAAAATAATACAATTTTCCAGTTAGGTCTGCTCTTGGAAGTGAGTAAAACCTTTTGTCCTGGGGGCTAGAATGCCACTAGAATAATTAAACCAGTCAAGACCCAAGGATGGATAAAACTGTATTACTATAAAGGTGAACTATATTAACAGAACTAAGGACTAGAAAATACAAACTCAGTGAAGGTCTACCCAATTAATCAAGTCTTCTATTACAACTAAAAATTTCTCTACATAAATATAGTCATTTATACTGTAATTATTTGTATAAATAAATATTTTTATAAACATGAAACAGTTTAACTTATGACCCTGTCTGAATGCTCTTTCAAAAATGTGTTTCTATAATGGTCAAAAATAATCTAATTTTCAGCCAAAAAAAGTTTTCCACCTTAAAATATTGGTTTTTTTTCACTGAAATAAATAAAATAAAACAAAACTCTTTCTACTCCACCATCTCCTCCCAATTTCCCTTTTTCAAAGACAATATGAGCAATATTTTTCCAGTAACGGTAACATTGGGCTTTTGAAAAAATACACAGTCAATACACTGCAACCTCAGTGGCTAAAATCAGTATACTGGCAAATAAAACATAATCCTTAGCAATCTGGCAAAGTTATCCATGATTAACAACATAGTGTCATAACAAGAAGTGCTAGGAAACAAAAGACTAGTGGACACTGTAGTCCTGTCCATGATGACTTGGACTTAAGGATACTCACAGGCTTCAATTTCCCTGCTCATTCTCTCTGCTGAGCAGATCTGAGGCAATCCCAGGGTAAAAGGCATTAGGATCTGCCAGCACAGTGCTGAGACTGAGCTAACAGCTACATCTATGCTGTTAAAAGCACATCCCAGCCAAGGCTCATTTGATGCTGATCAGTCCATCAGTATCTGCACCACTTCCAGAGGGCTGAAGCATTAAATGTATTTAAAATGACATATATGTGAGGCCTACAGTAGTCCACCAAAGTGGTGTGTTGCAGCATGACACCAGGAGTAAGTACACCATGTCAGTCAGACCTGGAGGAGTATTGGCCTTGGAACTGGTCACTTAAAGTTGTCTCCAGAAGAGAGACACGGAGTGTAAAAAGCAGTTGGGGTTTGGTGTTCAAGGTCACTTTCTTTCACTCTGTAGCTCAGTGGTGTCATTATAACCAGTGTGCTGTTGATGTGCCCTGGCCTGGGCAGAGTTAATTAACCCTGGAATTGGAATGCACTGACACAGACTCTCAGCAGTGTTACCAACTGGGCAAATCTTGGTCAGGGATGTCTAAAGGTTCTCCACTTGATTCCACTCCAAAGTTCATCTCTTTTCCAATAAATGTTTTTGCTCCTTGAATACTGAAGTACATACAGAAGAACAAAACACTTCATAAAAGAGGTTCCCTCCAATTTTCAGTGTACCTTGTTTCCNCATGTTTCTCTTTCTTCAGAGTAGTTTGGATCTATGACTCTAGGCTCCTTGAAATTCACTTAACAGAACACCATGGTTTTGCTGGAATTTCTCAAGCATCAGGCCCATAACAAGTTAATATCCTTTCACAATGTGAGCTGCAAAGAAAACACACAGTATTTGCTGATGTTCATACAACAGAATGCAAAGTTGTGGCTTTAATTTAAAACTGCAGAAAAACATAAAGGCAAACCCAATGTTCTCTGTTGACTGTTTAAACAGAAATTACCAGAAAAGAAAATAATACAATTTTCCAGTTAGGTCTGCTCTTGGAAGTGAGTAAAACCTTTTGTCCTGGGGGCTAGAATGCCACTAGAATAATTAAACCAGTCAAGACCCAAGGATGGATAAAACTGTATTACTATAAAGGTGAACTATATTAACAGAACTAAGGACTAGAAAATACAAACTCAGTGAAGGTCTACCCAATTAATCAAGTCTTCTATTACAACTAAAAATTTCTCTACATAAATATAGTCATTTATACTGTAATTATTTGTATAAATAAATATTTTTATAAACATGAAACAGTTTAACTTATGACCCTGTCTGAATGCTCTTTCAAAAATGTGTTTCTATAATGGTCAAAAATAATCTAATTTTCAGCCAAAAAAAGTTTTCCACCTTAAAATATTGGTTTTTTTTCACTGAAATAAATAAAATAAAACAAAACTCTTTCTACTCCACCATCTCCTCCCAATTTCCCTTTTTCAAAGACAATATGAGCAATATTTTTCCAGTAACGGTAACATTGGGCTTTTGAAAAAATACACAGTCAATACACTGCAACCTCAGTGGCTAAAATCAGTATACTGGCAAATAAAACATAATCCTTAGCAATCTGGCAAAGTTATCCATGATTAACAACATAGTGTCATAACAAGAAGTGCTAGGAAACAAAAGACTAGTGGACACTGTAGTCCTGTCCATGATGACTTGGACTTAAGGATACTCACAGGCTTCAATTTCCCTGCTCATTCTCTCTGCTGAGCAGATCTGAGGCAATCCCAGGGTAAAAGGCATTAGGATCTGCCAGCACAGTGCTGAGACTGAGCTAACAGCTACATCTATGCTGTTAAAAGCACATCCCAGCCAAGGCTCATTTGATGCTGATCAGTCCATCAGTATCTGCACCACTTCCAGAGGGCTGAAGCATTAAATGTATTTAAAATGACATATATGTGAGGCCTACAGTAGTCCACCAAAGTGGTGTGTTGCAGCATGACACCAGGAGTAAGTACACCATGTCAGTCAGACCTGGAGGAGTATTGGCCTTGGAACTGGTCACTTAAAGTTGTCTCCAGAAGAGAGACACGGAGTGTAAAAAGCAGTTGGGGTTTGGTGTTCAAGGTCACTTTCTTTCACTCTGTAGCTCAGTGGTGTCATTATAACCAGTGTGCTGTTGATGTGCCCTGGCCTGGGCAGAGTTAATTAACCCTGGAATTGGAATGCACTGACACAGACTCTCAGCAGTGTTACCAACTGGGCAAATCTTGGTCAGGGATGTCTAAAGGTTCTCCACTTGATTCCACTCCAAAGTTCATCTCTTTTCCAATAAATGTTTTTGCTCCTTGAATACTGAAGTACATACAGAAGAACAAAACACTTCATAAAAGAGGTTCCCTCCAATTTTCAGTGTACCTTGTTTCCCATATTTTCAACATCAGTGATTATCTGAAGAGTGTAAAACAACCTGCTTTGCAAATCCATACTTAACCTAACAAAAGGTTAAGGCCAAGTTCCCCAAGAGGAGGATTCTTACAGTAATTCCTATTGAATTGCAGAGTATAAATAGAAGTGGAGAGTGTTCAGCAAACACATGTGCCTCTTAGGAGCACCTGGGAAAGCTAAACAGGAAGAAAGGTGCACATTATTCTACTTCTCTGGAAGCCTCAGTCAGGCTTGCAAAGGTGGAAAAGCCGTGGGGTTCCTCCAAGCATGGGCAGAAAGAGGATTTTGCATGTGCATAGCTGAAAACAGTTCGTGCAATAACTAACCATTTTCTTAGAGAATTGTGGAGTTCACAACCTCCATTTACAAGACAAAAACAAAAGCCCACATAGCCTTCCCTGCTCTGCAAAAGCTGCTTATTGTGCCAGAAGGATTTTAAAAACCTGCTTAGTTCTCTTAGTATTAGGACTTTGTCCTTCAGGCAACCTTGTGCTCACACACAGCTCATTTACTTCAGCAGTGCTGTACCAGGGTTCCACCCATGCAGAGCAGACTGTAGGGCTGGAGGAGTTAGTGGGTGCCTGTTTACATCCAGCAAACTCATTTACCTTGTACAAAAGGAGTCTTACAAGTTTATCTCTGTCTCCTCCCATGCATTTGGTGGTAATGTTTGGTTGCACATCCCGTAAGGGGAACATTTAAATAAAATTTCTTCTCACCGGGGAAAAAAAACCCCACAAAACAAACAAAAGCCTTTGGAGGTAACTTCCAACAGAGGTAGAGTGATGCCTAAATGCTGGGCTTGAACATGCCTGAATTAAATATGCATTTCACAGCCTGTGGTAGATCTGCAAGATGGATCCTCATGCAAGTACAAGTATTATCATGTGATTTCCTTGACCTTACAAGTTTGTAAGAGGGCTTCTACAAAAACAGACTGTTTCTCCAACAGCATCACAACATCAGGCTGAAAAACAGGCTTGACAGTTGTAGCCAACATCAAAAGCAGCTGCTTTAGGCCCGTTTTCACAAAAGCCTGTATCACTTCCAAAACACAAACCAACACTTTCTGCCTTCTGATAAAAAATAATTGTTGTAGTTGCCTTCCTGAGCAGCCCATTATGTTCACAGAACCCTTCACAGGTTAGATCATAATGTGCTTCTTTCAATCAGAAACTCCAAGAAGCCCCAGTGAAGACTGACATGAGATGGCAGCCTTCAGAAACTGAAATCAGGGGAATACATTCTTCTTTCTTTACTGTGCCTTCCTTTCTTCCTTTTTTTCTTCTTCTATTAAGGACAGAGAATGTGGTTATCTTAATTTCCCTATAGCCAGGATTCTGTGTCCTCTTCTTACCCCATGTCTACTCCTGATATCTTCCCTTTGCAAATACCCTGATTACCTCTCTTTATCTTTTTCTTATCTCTCTGCCATTTTACAGTCGCAGTATTACTCCATTTCTCTCTCTAGCTGTTGCTGCATTTTGCCATCTCTCCTATCCTCCTGATTCTGTCAGTTACTATTTGAATTCTTGTCTAATTCAAACCCAGACATTCCCCAGCCGGGTCCCCCATTTCTACATCCCAGCACCCAGAAGGTCCCTGCTGGGAGTTTCCATCCTTGCTGGAGCTCAGAAGGGGTATTCCAGTCTCAGCATCATTAACATGTAAGTCATAACTGAGATTACATACAGCAGAAAATCTCTAAGCTTCACCTTTTCTTATCTATTCACACAGCACCATCTTTCCATCCAAGTTCTCCTCCTGTGCTGCAATCAACGAATCAGAGCTGCACGAGGTCAGGTAGTCTGCCCTGCTCTACCCAATCCTTAATCAGGATCAAATATATCTATTTTATTACTAACAGACATTTCCTAATCTGTTCTAGGTGACAGAGACCCTATAACTGCCCTGGGAAATCTTTTCCAGTGCTTCACTGTCCTGACCAATAGGAATACATCCTCTTATCTAACTTAGTTACAATTTAAGCTCAATGCTTCTGGTTTGGTCCAACACTTTCAACTGATCTTGATGGATACAAATTTTCCCACCTCAAAGAAAATTTGGGTGCTATCACAGAGATTACTTTTACTGGTTTATTGCTTTGATGTACGAATTTATCTTTTCATTCCTCCACAGCAGTGCCTGTGCCCTCCCCACTTCCCTTGTCCATCACTTAGTTTCAGGGATCTTTGTCACTTTCCCCACTGCCTTTCAGTTTCCATGCCATCAGCTCCTGTCTGTGTTTGGTATGTGTGTGACAAGATCCCAAGTCAGTCACAGCAATAACATGAATAGGCTTAAACCTGTCCCTTACATTGAGATGCCACAGGAGATCAGGAGGCTTCAAAATGGCAACAAATATCTTCTCTCCCTCACAGGTTTTATCCAACTAAAAACTAGTCAGCATTATATAGTAAGAGATAGAAAAATATCTTTTTAAGTCAAGAAAACTCAAAGCAACAAAATGCAATGCAACATAAATAGGAATTCTTGCTCCTTCCCCAGCCCACTGCAGGCTCTTGCTTTCAGCAGTTCACTTTTTTCACCAAGTGGCAGGCTCCTAAGAATGTTCTTCTGTCCTGTATGGAAGGTGGCTGGATTATCCCTGTCCCTCACCCAGCCTCTACATGAGGTATAGACTATGAGGTACACCTGAAAAAGATCCTTTACTTATGTTCTGAAAAGAAAGTAACTGATTCTAACTGGGGGAAAACAGTGAAAGGACAGGATGGCATTTGGCCCCTGCCTTCCAAAGATATACCAACAATGCCAGGAAATTCCTCAGCAGTGAATGTTCACAGACCATGTATGAATTGCAAATCTCCAAGGAAAATGGAGTGTCTGACATGTGGTTTTCCATTTAATGCTTCCTGTCAGCCCGTGCCACCATACTCCCATCCTCAGGTTGATGGGAGTTACAGGGCACAGTTACAGAGCTGTGTGCTCATGAGAACCAGTAGGTTCACCAGTCCTGAGAATGACTGTGAAGGATGAGAAGGCCATGGCAGAGCCCATTGCTGAGTGTTATGGTGCCTCATCTGGGACTAGGGAACACTGTTCTTTTTTAGCACCACATCCATCTGATGACAAGTCCATCCAGAGTCTGAGAGTGACACCAAGACCATGTCAGGCCTATTAATGCCTCAGAGACCAGGTCATCTTCCCATACTGATGAATCTGGATCCCCTGTGAAGCCCATTGCTTCTCACTGGACCCCTCTGTACTGTCAGTTGCCTGTACCAGTAGCAATGGGGGTTTGTGGTTCTGACACATCTGGAGAAAACCTAAACATCCTGTTATCAGCAAGAAATGACAGAAGGTATTGTGTGTGATATGGTGACAGACCTACTGGGACAATGAGTTCATCACAGTAGTTTGAATTTCATGAAGATCTTTTCAAATGAAATATTAAAAAGGAATTCTGTTTTAGTTTGCCTCATGACACACCAGGAGATGTTAGAGTGTCTTCCTTCCCTGTGTTTTCTTGTTTGGATTTAAACACTGCAACATTTACTGAACTTTACAGGGGAATTACCTATGTAGAATTCAGCAATAGGTTTTTTTTTCTTGTGGAAAAAAAAAAAAATCTAGTTATTTCTATTTAAAATACATTAATGAGCATTATTAACAGGCCTTTTGGTACAGTTTTGACAAATGTTAATTACCTCCATCCTTTCTTCCTCCCACATGACATTTTTTACAGTCTTGAAGGATGAAGGAGACTAGTATATAAAACCCTAGCAGAAATGCAAAGCCACAAAATAAACTCTTTCTTCTTGTTATTTAAGGGAACTTTACTATATTTTATCTGTCTTTCAGGATGAAATCCAAATTCCCTGGAAGGCACTGAAACTCTGCTGACTAAATTGGCTTCAGAGCAGACAGTGATTTAAAAGCAGGATAAAAGGAAGCAGGTTTGTGACATGTCAAAATAGTCACCTGATATTTTTGAGAAATGCACACAGTAAAAAGAATCCAAAAACCACACATGCTGTTTGTAATAATTTCTATTACTATGCCTACCTAAGCCAGAAAGTACAGTATGGGAAAATACGTAGTGAAAAAAAAGCATGCCAACTACAGATTGGAAGCAGAGGATTGAAACTTTTTCTCATTAATTATCTGGTTAACCTTTATTTTAGTGGCATATTGCATACTATTTATTTTATTATTATTACTTACAATTCTCAATTACTTATATATATATATTACTTATAATAATAAAACGGACACACAAGTTTGCTAAGCCCTATACCCACAAACAGATGGCCTCAACATCCTTAGGAGTTAATATGTTAAAAGATAAATCAAAAAATTAATTTAAAACCAAGACACAGCTTAAATGGATTATAGGACACTGGTCATGATATTTCCACTTTTAATTTTTATAATTACAGATAAAATATAAAGATTACCTCAATTTCCAAATAAATAAAAAATAGTGTTATGAATTATGCATGCATTTAAGTATTTATCTAACTTATTTCAAGCTAAAAGTCTCATTGCTTTTAGGCTTAGAGATTTACAAAAATCAGTAGATGGAAGCTGGCTGGTTCCTTACAGGAGCCAAGGCAACAAGAAGATCTTCAGGGGAGTTAATAGCACACAGTTTTCTGAGACTGACATGTCACAAGTCTTAAAGAGATTAAAACCTGTGTTTACACTGGAACAGGTCACCCCTTACTCCCCCTAGTCATGCAGGTACCTGCCCTGTGTAGGCATGGGAATTCATAGGAGCACACCTAGAACTTGGTGAGTGCTTGTGCTTGCATGGCAAGGCTTTGGTAGCAGGGGAGCTGTAGGAATGGCTTCTTTCAGAAGCTTCTCTTGTGTCTGACATAGTGCCAGCTGGACCCACCACTAGCTAAAGCTCAACCCATCAGCAGTGGTGGATGCTCTTCTGCTATAACATATTTAAGAAGAGGAAAAAAACTGCTGATGAACAGCAGCCAGAGAGAGGAGTGGGAATATGTGAGAGAAACAACCCCATAGACACCAGGGTCAGTGAGGAAGGATGGGGATAACATGCTCCACTCCTGCAGCCCATGGTGAAGGCCATGGTGAGGCAGGCTGTGCCCTGCAGCCCATGGAGGTGAACGATGGAGCAGATATCCACCTGCTCCATGTGGAAGGCCTCATATTGGAGCAGGTGGGTCATCAAAGGAGGCTGTGAGCCTTGTGGGAAACCCATTTTGGAGCAGGTTTGCTGGTAGGACTTGTGACTGGGTGAGGGACCCACAAAGGAGCAGTGTGTTCCTGAAGGACTACATCCCATAGCATGGACTCATGCTGGAGCAGTTCATGAACAATGGCAGACATTCAAGGAGTTCATGGAGGACTGTCTCCTGCAGGAGGAACCCCATACTGAAGAGTGTGAGAAGTTAGGAGTAGCAGAGACAACATGTGATGAACTGACTGTTATCAGAACCTCCAGCATGGTTTTGTCTCATACCAAGTAGTACTGCCCAGACAACACCCAGGCACAGCTCAGGAGACACCCGATGCCAAGGATTGTTTCCACTGGGCGATTTGGACATTGGCACCATGTTTTGAGATTAAGGGGAGTGAGCCTGAGCATATGGAGGTGATCAGCTGCTATGCTGCTTGGACTCACAATCTCTGGTCACATCAATTTAGTGCCACAGAAGTTGCTTTCCAACCCATCTCCTAAGGGCTGAGTATTACAAGTGGGAGATGGAGAGTTCTCCTTCCAGTAGCAGTGGAAAACACAACATTGCTGGGGAATGCAGCACAGCAACACTTGAGATGTTTTCTGGCTGCCTCTGGATTGCTCAACTAATCCAGTAGTTGCAAATCAAGTCCAGAAACAGATGGGGCACATCTGGGTTTGATCATCTGGAAAGGTTTTTTTGATGAGAGCCTTTGTGTGCAATGTTATCTGTGTTGGATGAGGAAATACACAAAGGGCTCCTGAAACAATATTATGTAGGAGTGCTATTCTCCATTTGTTGTTCACAAGCCCTTCAGTTTAAGTGCAAGCTTTGTTCAGATTTTTGCACTTCTATCCAGTAACATCCTTCAATCTTCATTTGCACATGGTTTCTCAGCATGACTGGAACAAGCATGTCCCCCAGATTCTTCAGTGCCTGGGAAAACAAGTGAGCTGCTGGCAAAGAGTTCAGAGACCTTCCTGCAAAACTCTAGCACAAACCAGTCAGCCAGGCACCAGACCAACAACAGCCCAGACTTGGGCTTTATAAATGACTTCAGCTCAGTTGGCAAGGAAAGGGGAATCTATAAACGTATCCAAGGTGATGCATGTTTTGGTAAGAAATCAGAAAATATTAATTCCCTGACTAAAAGATGACAGCCATGTCTACAAATGGTGTCTTTCCCCTGACAGGCCTGGTGGCATCTTGGATCTGCCCATGTTTCTTTTCAGGTTGGGTCACCATTCAGAGCAGCTTGTCGCAGCTCCACAGATGGCACTGTCAGCTCAAGAGTCAGTCACTGCTGCCCTCACAGTTTTCTCTGTAAGTCCACAAAACACACCACAGTCCTCCCAGTGGGAAGCTTTTGAGACACATGAGTGGTTTTGTGTCTGTATTTTATATGATTTTCCCAGGAAAGTGGCATAAAACAGTGCAATGCTGTGTAAATGTTGCCTTTGATCTCACAAGAACTTCACATTTGCTTCTCACAACATCACATCTATTTTAGCTCCTCCCTTCTCACACAACCAGAAGACACTGAGGCAAGAAAGGTCTCAGAGTCAGTCTGAGCCACCAGCAGAGTAGCCTGTCTGTACACACCCATCCCTGACAGGTGCTTTCCTACATTGTCCATAAAGATTTCCAGCAATGGAGATTCTCATTCCACCTGTCCCAGTCACTGATTGGTTTTAGATAGGATTTTTAGATTAATTTCAAATAATGGGTACTTTTCTCTGAGATCATCTTGCATTTTCCAAGACTCATGTCTTCTATTCTCTATTTTTGCCTTCTTAATCTTTTCTGTTTGTTTCATTCTTTTCTTTTAGCTTATGTTTTCTAGATAGACCTCTGACTGTTCTCATTGCTATCTTCTTTTACATTGGTCCGTATCTCTCTTGAGGTACAGTGTCCAAACACAGTGTTCCACATATTCTTATCAACATGGAAAATGTAAAAAGATCTCTTCACACTTCCAGCAGGCTGTTATCCCTTCTTACCTATTTCAGTAAGGTGCTCACTCTGTTTTCAAGTATCCAAAGGCCTTATCTATATATTGCTATCTAGTAGGTTGCTGTCTGTTTTATATTTGTTCAGTTCAATCTCCCTGCATGAGTTCAATGGTTTTCATTAAGCCTGGTGAATTTCCTCCTGCTTTGGAGACCATTCCTCCAGTTTTTCAAGATTTGTCTGAGTTTCAACACAATTCTTAATTTCCTTTGGCAGATCCAGATTTTATGCCATTTTATGCATGTTTTTAAGTCTGTCAATCAATCTGTCATGAAAATACTAAAGAACAGAGAGCTCTGGAAAGATATCAATGTAGTTAAAACTGCAGTTAGAAAATGACAACAGATCACTACTCTCTGGATGATGTTTCTTCCCCTGTTTCCCACTTGCTTGTTTCTTCCTAGTTTATCTGTACTGTTTTATAGAATAGATGTATAAGGAGGGTAAAATAGTGTCTGGTTTTGAATAAATGTGTGGCCAGTAGGTCAAGAGAGGTTCTCCTCCCCCTCTACTCTGCACTGGTGAGACCCCACTTCAAATATTGTGTCCAGTTCTGGGCACCGCAATTCAGAAAAGACAGAGAACTACTGGAGAGAGTCCAACACAGGGCCACCAAGATGATTAAGGAAGTGGAGCATCTCCCTTATGAGGAGAGGCTGAGAGAGCTGGGGCTCTTTAGCCTGGAGGAGACTGAGGGGGGAACCTCATCCATGTCTATAAATATGTTAAGGGTGAGTATAGAGAGGATGGAGCCAGACTCTCCTCAATGTCATCCAATGACAGGACAAGAGGCAATGGGTGCAAGTTGGAGCACAAGAGTTTTAAGGTCAACACAAGGAAAAACTTTTTCCCAGTGAGGGTGGCAGAGCTCTGGAACAGGCTGCCCAGGGAGGTTGTGGAGTCTCCATCTCTGGAGACACTTAAGACCCGCCTGGATGCGTTCCAAGGTGACTTGGTCTAGGTGATCCTTCTCAGGCAGGGGGGTTGGACTAGATGATCTTCTAGGTCCTTCCAACCCCTAATATCTGTGAATCTGTGATTCTGTGAGTTCAGTGACCCATTAAGTGAGTGCACATACCACAGAAGTCAGATCAAAGAGTAGCAAGAGCCTCTCATTTTTACCAGCTTTCCTCTGCAGCAGATTGGACCATCACTTCTTTGCTTATTCATAAAACATAATTATCATGCAAGAGATGTTCATTATAAGCTGTAATTTGTTTGCTAGGGTTTTACAGCATATAAAATGAGCAGAAAAGGATGAAATAAAGTAACCAAAAAAAAAAAAAANTTCTTTTCAGGTTGGGTCACCATTCAGAGCAGCTTGTCGCAGCTCCACAGATGGCACTGTCAGCTCAAGAGTCAGTCACTGCTGCCCTCACAGTTTTCTCTGTAAGTCCACAAAACACACCACAGTCCTCCC
Source organism: Ceyx cyanopectus (assembly GCA_013401355.1). Lineage (NCBI taxonomy): Eukaryota > Metazoa > Chordata > Aves > Coraciiformes > Alcedinidae > Ceyx > Ceyx cyanopectus. Next base: position 35,011 of record VYZU01059751.1, read on the forward strand.
AGTGGGAAGCTTTTGAGACACATGAGTGGTTTTGTGTCTGTATTTTATATGATTTTCCCAGGAAAGTGGCATAAAACAGTGCAATGCTGTGTAAATGTTGCCTTTGATCTCACAAGAACTTCACATTTGCTTCTCACAACATCACATCTATTTTAGCTCCTCCCTTCTCACACAACCAGAAGACACTGAGGCAAGAAAGGTCTCAGAGTCAGTCTGAGCCACCAGCAGAGTAGCCTGTCTGTACACACCCATCCCTGACAGGTGCTTTCCTACATTGTCCATAAAGATTTCCAGCAATGGAGATTCTCATTCCACCTGTCCCAGTCACTGATTGGTTTTAGATAGGATTTTTAGATTAATTTCAAATAATGGGTACTTTTCTCTGAGATCATCTTGCATTTTCCAAGACTCATGTCTTCTATTCTCTATTTTTGCCTTCTTAATCTTTTCTGTTTGTTTCATTCTTTTCTTTTAGCTTATGTTTTCTAGATAGACCTCTGACTGTTCTCATTGCTATCTTCTTTTACATTGGTCCGTATCTCTCTTGAGGTACAGTGTCCAAACACAGTGTTCCACATATTCTTATCAACATGGAAAATGTAAAAAGATCTCTTCACACTTCCAGCAGGCTGTTATCCCTTCTTACCTATTTCAGTAAGGTGCTCACTCTGTTTTCAAGTATCCAAAGGCCTTATCTATATATTGCTATCTAGTAGGTTGCTGTCTGTTTTATATTTGTTCAGTTCAATCTCCCTGCATGAGTTCAATGGTTTTCATTAAGCCTGGTGAATTTCCTCCTGCTTTGGAGACCATTCCTCCAGTTTTTCAAGATTTGTCTGAGTTTCAACACAATTCTTAATTTCCTTTGGCAGATCCAGATTTTATGCCATTTTATGCATGTTTTTAAGTCTGTCAATCAATCTGTCATGAAAATACTAAAGAACAGAGAGCTCTGGAAAGATATCAATGTAGTTAAAACTGCAGTTAGAAAATGACAACAGATCACTACTCTCTGGATGATGTTTCTTCCCCTGTTTCCCACTTGCTTGTTTCTTCCTAGTTTATCTGTACTGTTTTATAGAATAGATGTATAAGGAGGGTAAAATAGTGTCTGGTTTTGAATAAATGTGTGGCCAGTAGGTCAAGAGAGGTTCTCCTCCCCCTCTACTCTGCACTGGTGAGACCCCACTTCAAATATTGTGTCCAGTTCTGGGCACCGCAATTCAGAAAAGACAGAGAACTACTGGAGAGAGTCCAACACAGGGCCACCAAGATGATTAAGGAAGTGGAGCATCTCCCTTATGAGGAGAGGCTGAGAGAGCTGGGGCTCTTTAGCCTGGAGGAGACTGAGGGGGGAACCTCATCCATGTCTATAAATATGTTAAGGGTGAGTATAGAGAGGATGGAGCCAGACTCTCCTCAATGTCATCCAATGACAGGACAAGAGGCAATGGGTGCAAGTTGGAGCACAAGAGTTTTAAGGTCAACACAAGGAAAAACTTTTTCCCAGTGAGGGTGGCAGAGCTCTGGAACAGGCTGCCCAGGGAGGTTGTGGAGTCTCCATCTCTGGAGACACTTAAGACCCGCCTGGATGCGTTCCAAGGTGACTTGGTCTAGGTGATCCTTCTCAGGCAGGGGGGTTGGACTAGATGATCTTCTAGGTCCTTCCAACCCCTAATATCTGTGAATCTGTGATTCTGTGAGTTCAGTGACCCATTAAGTGAGTGCACATACCACAGAAGTCAGATCAAAGAGTAGCAAGAGCCTCTCATTTTTACCAGCTTTCCTCTGCAGCAGATTGGACCATCACTTCTTTGCTTATTCATAAAACATAATTATCATGCAAGAGATGTTCANACAAAGCTAAAGAGTTTGTTGCAAATGAGGGCTCCTTCAAATTTCTGTTTGATCAGCAATTATCCTGAACAAGAGACAGGCTAGACAAAGAAAAGAAATTCCTCTTGTCTTAGGAAATTATGATGAATTTAAGACACCTTTAAGAATGAAAAAAAAAAGGCTTTGATTATTAGATATTATTTTTAAAGAAGAAAGAAAATGTCTGAAAAATTGCCTTTGAGAATAACTTTGGAGAAGGCATGTTCATGAGCTAACTTAGAGCAAACCAGCTACAGCACAAACCTGGAATTGGAAAATTTAAAACATGCAGTCACCTACTAAAATTATTAATGTTCATTAATACATGAACACCATTGACCAAGGGAGTTTGAAAGAACAAAGCAAACTTTTAAGTGTATTTTCCACATCTGAAATTATCATGCCATTTTTTCATCTACAGCCACATTATGTTCCACTAGAAAAGTGGGAGTCCCAGATTATATAACCACCTCTTCCAGGAACTGTACTTCTACATCACTGCATATGGAGATAAGGATTTCAGGTTCAGTACCAGCCCACACTAAGATCTAGAGATACCCCTGATTAGTATAAATTACCAGAGTAATCTACCCTAAGCAGCAGTAAATACCTTTTTACTAGGATCCTTTTTCAGTTTGTGTTCAGGGCTCATTAAGATTCACTAAAATTTAATACTGACTTGGATCCACCTCTGCATAAAACTAATAAAACATCTGCTATTGCTTCCAGTTGTAATCCTGTAAAGAATTTATCATTGCAGAAATGATCCTGCAAATATGTTCAGTAGAACCCTCTACTCTTTCCTCAGACTGGATACCCCTGATGGGTAGTGTGAGCCTCTGCAACGGGACAAATCCCTGACTGCCTTTGTGAGAATGCTGCATTGCTGAAAAGAAACTTCTAGAGGCAATGTAAGAAATCAGACTTGGATGCATGTGAGCACTAAATACGCCACTATCTTGGCTGAGAGTGGGGATGGCCGTGCTAACTTTTTGCATTATGGTTCAGTCCCCATGTTATCAAAGTTATGCAGCTTCCTTCTCACGTAGGAACTCCCTGAACTCCTCCATAAGTTCTTGCTGTCTTCATAATCACATTTGTTTTCAGTGCCCAAGCCTGCCAAGCTGTGTAAGCAGAGCTTGTTTACAGACATTAGAGACATCTGCCAGTTCAAGTAGCAGGAAGTTTTTGTTTATAACTGGAGATTTTACCTAAGAGAAATGAGAAATCTGAGCAACCCTTTGACTCTGAAAAAGAACAGTCAGTCCTGTCAGATACTTATTTTAGGCTTTCTAGATTATCCCTTAAATTTAGAATTTGCAGGATTAAAAAAAAATAAAAATTAATTTTAGTGAATTTACAGTCACATTTTCAAAGGGTCCAAAGAAACAAGTAATTTGTTCCTCTTTTTCTTTCACTACATTCGGGAGCCTGACATACATTTCAGTAGGAATTCCACACTCACCAGTACCATCTCATTCCTGTGTGGACCCATCTTCTTTCTCTCCCAAAGCTAGTCTGGGCCAATGATAAAACCATGGGAATTAAAACCCAGTTTCCCTGTTGACAACTAAGGTGGATACTCTCCCCTGAGCTGCATTTGAGACTGGGCAAGACCTAGGGAGAGCATCCTAAAATGTATAAAAGCACAAGATATGTGAGTTCAGAGAAACAAAAGAAAGAGAAACAAAAGATGACAAGGATGCAGTTAATCCTACCAATGACACCAAGTCATAATAAAAATCAAGTCCCAGATTTTGTTTTCAAACTAAAATTTATTCTATGTAGGCAATCAAATTCCTTTATTATCTTCCTAGCTCTTTAGCACTCACCAACTGGGATTTCTAAGCACACTGCATTGTAATCTCTTCCAAGTTGCTCATCATCTCTCAGAGGAAGCAAAGGCATTTTGTTCTCGTGTTCACAGACAATGGCAATTTTCCTTTATCCTTTAAATCTTGGCTTAAAAAAACATAGGGCTGCAAGTCAAAATGCCAAATACCAGCTGCATTTGTGTATGCAGTGTCACTCCTCTGCATGAGAGATGTTATATACAGAACTTTGATAAACAGAGGATCATGATAAATAACTATGGTATGTAAAGCTGTCAGGGACATGACAGAAATGAAAGTTTTGATTAGTGGGAAATTTGATAACCAAGGCAGTACAACAAATGAAAGTCATCGGAACCTTCTTTGTTCTTCTGGATATGCTTATTTATATAGTGAAATCCAATATTTGGTGTGTTTCTTATCATCTGGCTGGCAATGAATTTTCAATTTGAAGTTACCACCAAGCATTTGTTATTTGTCAAGCTGGAAAAAAGGAAATAGTTGAAAAAGTGACTGCTAGGAGACGACACCAAGCTTGTGTTCCCTTTCAGCCACAGCACCAAATTAAAGCAATTACTTCAAAATGACTGATGTAGACAAGTTTTCATATTGCACTTTTGCATGGAGAATACTACTAGCTCTATAAACAGGAATAAAAATGCAAAGTTTTACTCTGGGATTTTAATATGCATGACAATAAAGAAACACTTGAATGTTGACTGTAGTCCCTTTCAATCTGTTCAAAACCTAAAGAGGGGAATATATGCTGTTACATTCCCTCTTCCACATCTACTTTGCTACAGTTCTAAAGTAAATCCCTACAGCTGACTACATGCAATCTGTTCTATCAGATGCCTTTGCAAGGTCAACATATAGCATTGCACTATATTTATTGCTAGATGGTAAAAATTATAATTTCAAACTTTCATCACAACTGCATTTTGGCAAAAGACATTATGAAGGTTTGTGTCTGTGGGGATTCAAACACTGGAGTCTTATAGATATTCTATAGCCATTTGACTTGAAAACCTTCACCTTACTATTTGATGCTCAGTGTTCATTTCCTTTAAATTGATATAATTACTCAAAAATAATTGTGAAATTATTGGATACTACTTTTAAGAAGGAGAAAGATGAGAAATTAGGGAACGAACATTTTAAAGTAGAAATTGAAATATGCACAGCCTTAGCCATTGCAGAGGAACATATTGTAGGAGACATGCCATTGGCCATGGGCTATTATGTTTTCATTGCCAGTTCATTATTCAGCTCTCACATTCACAGCATTACCATTTATTTTTTTTTGCTGGGAGTAGCACTATCTATGGCTCAGCTCAGAGCTTCACTACTGCAAGGCAATGACATTAGAGTCATTCTACTGAAAATCATCATGTGCAAAGTCAACGTTTAATTAGCTCAAAGCTTTAACAGGTATGTTTAACTATCTGCTGATTATAATTAATAACACTTTAACATCAAACTAAAAAGAGCTTAAAGATGGCTACTGTCCCATAAAAAACAAGAAAGACTTCAAAATATTTTTTACATGTACAAGTTAGACGAGGGTAGTGCAGTGGATGTGATATACCTTGACTTCAGCAAGGCTTTTGATACTGTCTCCCATGGGATTCTCACAGCCAAGCTTGAGAAGTGTGGGTTTAGTTATGGTGTAATAAGGTGGATTGGGAAGTGGTTGAAGAATAGATCTCAGAGAGTTGTGGTCAGTGGAGCAGAGTCTGGCTGGAGGCCTGTGACTAGTGGAGTCCCCCAAGGGTCAG
>VYZU01059751.1:40988-51488 GCA_013401355.1 Ceyx cyanopectus
CTCTGGAACAGGCTGCCCAGGGGGGTTGTGGAGTCTCCATCTCTGGAGACACTTAAGACCCGCCTGGATCTGTTCCTGAGTGACTTGGTCTAGGTGATCCTGCTCAGGCAGGGGGGTTGGACTAGATGATCTTCTAGGTCCCTCCAAGCCCCTAATTTCTGTGATTCTGTGATTCTGTGAAGTCTCAACAAATTTCTCAGTCAAAATTACCCAATGTTGGTGTGTTTAAAACAAAATAAAAATCCAGGTGTCACAGAATCACAGAAAGATTAATGTTAGAAGAGACTATTTTATCAAAGCAGGACTACTATGAAAGTTTACTTGCCCATTCTCCACCTATCTCTATTCCCATTCATCCTTTTTTTATACTATAGGAAATGCTGGATTTAATTTCCAATGCATCTGTCCTACATGTGCAGTATTTTAGTAGCTGGAAACATTCTTTCATCAAAACTATCTCCAAAGTACCTATCACCTTTAATGAAGTAATTGAATAAAACAAATGAGAAGATTAACTAGGAGATAACTATGTGAAAAAAACCTGCAGAAGTCCCATGTGCCAATGTGCTCAGGACTGTGTAAGGAGAACAAAAGGAAGTTTGATGCTCCCTCATACTTTTTTTAATTTTGTAGCATTTCAAAATACAAGCTCAGAAAGGCAAAGATCATCTCCTCCTATGTTTGTGTAAGAACTATGAAACAGATTAGAGTGATCATTTAATTGGTTTCTTTCAGATCTCTTCAAAACTTTAAGATTTTCACCAGTTCTTGGGTAGCTCCAATACAATGTGCCATCACTTACATTGATTTTTGCAAGTCAAAGCCACACCAGTTCTCACAAGCTCAGTTGCATTCTGGAGACAGGGCTTCATGCCAAATGTACATACCTCTATTATCATCTTCAAGCCTGTATCATTCATCGTTCCTAAACTGATATGATTTTCTAATTAGAGTAGTGAATGGGGCATTGTGCCAGGCTTTAGAAGACATTAATTCTGTTCCCAGCTCTGCAGTGGACCTGTGGGGCAAATTGTTTCAGTTCTTTATGAATTAGCTCCCTTAGCTGTATTGGAAGGTAATGACCTATTATGATGAGCTTTAGATATAGTGTTTTAAAATATTAATCTTTCTTCTGCATGCCAGACTAAGACTCAAAGTAGAACACCTTTTCCCTGAGAGATCTAATTGAAGCAGCAGAGATACAGCCTGCTGGCCTAAACTTTAAATGGAGAGCAACACACATTTCTTAAAATAAAGTCCTAGAACCCCTGTGTGAATTGCCCATTTATAATAGATTCAGATCCCAGTTCTCTCACAGTAGCTCATTTGCTGACATCAGCTATTCCTCCTCCATGCACTCTTAGCAAGAACTGATTTAAAAACTGCTGTTCCATTGAAAGGTGCCACCATTTGACACCTGATCCGGGCATGGATCTGTCCTGTTAACCTTGAGAGACTCATCTCAGCCAGCCAGGCAATTCTGCCAAAGGCCACACATCATGCTGAGGATACAAGACATACCAATTAGCTGACCCTCAAGTAATTCCAGAGCCCATCAAAGTCCAGCTCTATCACTGTGGCTCTGCACTGAGCTCAGCAGCCCAGCAGCCTGAGCCTCTGGAGCTATGAGCCCCTCTGGACATCCCTCCTGGGACCTCTGCACAGCCCTGCCCTGCACAGCGTGTGTGGGCCAGTGTGTCCAGATCTGCTTCAGAGCCCCTTGAATTCTTCTCCACCATGTGGTATTAAAACATATCAACTATTTGAAAATTACTTTCTCCTGTATTACAGCACCATCTAAATTATCAATATGAAGGCACACAGCCACCAGAGGGTCCTGTGTTCTTCTGCTTCACATCACAGTCCTGATAGAAGTCCTGCTGAAGCCACTAGAAGGACTCTCATGAAAGATCCTAGCTTTGGTGAACAAAATGTACTTTTAATTCCTCCATTATTATCTTCCAAGCAATTTCTTAGCCATCTAAAGCATTCATCACCTAATCCATATTTAGAAGGCTTTATGCAGTAATCCATCATGTGAAACCTTGTTGAAAGCTTTCCTTAAATTCCATCTATAAAATGTCTACCAGGTTGCCTTCTATGTAAGGCAATCATTATTGCATTTAAAAATGCAATCAGAATTGTTTGTCATAATTTCTGCTTCCCAAACCCATGCTGACTCATTACATTTAATTCTCCAGATACAGCATTGAAGTCTCTGTGAACATTATCACAAAAATGTCTCAATACTGTTGTTGGATTTAATGAACTTAATTTTTATCATATTTCCCAGACTCTTCCCTCTATGTGGTGTAAAAACACTTTGTGTTTTCGATTCTCCTGCTGCTTTTTCAGACATTCTAAAAAAAAAAAGTAATTCAATCATTGCTCAGCCATTTTATATTTAGTCATAGAATCATTTAGGTTGGAAAAGACCTTTCTATGGAGTTCAACCATTAACCATGTCCCTCAGCAACACCTCTACACAGTCTGCAAATATGTCCAGGGATGGCAACTCCACCACTTCCCTGGGCAGCCAGGGAACTCCACCACTTCCAGAGCCTGACAACCCTTTTGGTGAAGAAATTTTTCCTAATATCCAATCTAAACCTCTCTTGGTACAACTTGAGGCTGTTTCCTTTTGTCCTATTGCTTATTACTTGGGAGACCGACCCCCACCTCACTACAAGCTCCTTTCAGGTAGTTGTAGAGAGCAATATGGTCTCCCCTCACTCTCCTTTGCTACAGACAACAAAACCCTGTGCCTTTAAGACTTTGTTTTTGAAGTTTCCAGCCTTCCTGAACTCCTCTGTCCTCCAGGACTATCTCCCAAGGGACTCTGTCAACCAGGCTCCTCAATAGGCCAAAGTCTGCCCTCCAGAAGTCCAAAGTAGCAGGTCTGTGGACCCTCCTCTTCCTCCTCTTTACTTCTTCAAGAATTAAAAACTCTATAATTTCATGATTGCTGTGCCTGAGATGACCTCCAGCAATCAGCCACACATCCTTCTGTTTGCAGACAACAGTGGGGGGACCTTTCCTACTTGCCTCCCATTCCAGCTGCGTCAGGAAGTTGTCTTCCACACACTCCAGGAACCTCCTGGACTTTTTCCTCCCTCCCTTTCCTCCCTTCCTTTCCAGCAGACATGTGGTAAGTTGAAGTATCCAGTGAGAGTGAGGTTTAGTGATCCCGAGACTTCTTCCATCAGCTTAGAGAATATCTTGTCTGCCATTTCACCCTGCTTGGGTGGTCTGTAGCAGACTGACACCATGACACCTGCCTTGTTGGCCTTCACCCTGATTCTTACCCAAAAACAACCCTATCATGAGCTTCGCATCAGCCAAGATGCCCAGTATCTTTTAGAGCATCCCCTGAAGAATGTCACTGAAGCCCACCCAGTAATCATCTGAGGTTCTGTCACTACACCAGCCTCACTATGACATTGTTTCTACCTTTTGTTCTTTTTCCCCACCATACTCTCTGGCCTGTCTGCTGTGAGTCTGGAAAGAAGCTTCCTCTGAAAGACATCCAACTGCAGGGCAAACTGCTCTAAGTGTAAGCTGACTCTAACTGCCTTTGGGGTCCATCCACCTTGGGCCCTGCTGCTTCGTTAAAAGAGACATGTAGCCAGGTCTGGTCCTTCTGCTCTCACCACTGACCTTTCAGAAAGGCTCAGCAATTTGCCATCCATCTCACAGTCACTGAAATGTTGGCATCAAATGACTGGCTGCCAGCCTGACATAACACTGGGCCTAATCTCCCTTTGATATTCTCTACTGCCCAGTTGGAAAAATGTCTTTATAGAGGGAACAAACACAAACATCTCCACAGAAATGCCTTGAGCTTTTACATAGAGTCAGCAAACATCACAAAAGCAATACTGCTCTTGTGACTGCTGTAAAAAAAATGGAATCATTTATCTGAAGCATGATAGAAAGTTTGAAACATACTCATAGCTGAAAGCTTTAAAAGATCCTCTATCCTGAGTCATTAACCTTTCTGTCATTCACAACCTCCATTTTTCCCATGCATGTACTACAGGCAGCAAAGAATCAACCTGAACTGTAACTCATCTTAGAAGAAAATGAAGCTTTTAACTCCATGGTAGTGATGAAGAGGCAGCCCAATGACTTGTAGTGATGATCCAGTCTCTTGGATATCAGGGGAGGTCCCAGATGACTGATCTGGATGAGGGGACTGAGTGCTTCCTTCAGTAGGTTTGCAGATGACACCAAACTGGGTGGCAGTGTGGATCTGCTTGAGAGCAGGAAGGCTCTGCAGAGGGACCTGGCCATGTTCAATCAACGGGCTGAGGCCAGTGGCATGAGGCTTCACATGGCCAAGTGCTGGGTCCTGCATTTCACTCACAAGTACCCTAGGCCACACTAATGGCTTGTGAATGGCAAGTAAATGACAGGACTAGAGAAAATGGCCCAAAGCTGCACCAGGGGAGGTCTAGATTATATATTAGGAAGTATTTCTTTACTTAAAGAGCAGTCAGACACTGGAACTGGCTGCCTAGGGGGGTGGTGGAGTCACCGTGTCTGGAGGTATTAAAAAATGGTATAGATGAGGAACTTTAGGACATGCTTTAGTGGGATGGTGAGATGGGGTGTGGTTTTTGATCCTGGGGGTTTGATTAGTTTATTTTTTTCTTCCTTTGTTTTGTTTGTTTTGGTTTTTGTTTTGTTTTGTTTTGTTTTGTTTTGTTTTTTTCGGGGGTGGGTTTGGTTTTTTTAGGAGGTTGACAGTTGGATGTGGTGATCTTAGAGGTCTTTTTAAACGGTGACAATTGTGTGGTTCTGTGAATTTGGTGGTCTCAACCCAGATGCTAGTGGATTAAAGACCATATCTGCAGGTACTATTTGATTTAAGGTCATGCCTACAGGTATTCCTCCCCACTACATATAAAAAAGAAAGTGCAGAAAAAAAAAATCAGTGGAATGAGCATCCTTTTTACAATCTCAACACAGAGGTCAGGCACAAAATTGCCCAATAACTGGGATACAGGAGAGAGATACTAAAAGGTTAACTGTCCAGTTCAGGGTTAAACAGGGGTGAGGGTAGTGCTGCTACTGCCTGGACTGCTTCAGTGGTTAGTAGTGGAGAGTTCTTCAGCCTCTTTCAAAGTTTTTGTCCTTCTGAAAGCAACCTACCATTACCACAGTGAAATCGATGGCAGAAAGAAAAAGTAAAATAGTAAAAAAAAAAAAAAGTCTTTACCTTTGGAGAAAAAAAATGTAGATTTTTTTCCAAATTTCAACTGCTATAACTATGGGTGATTATCATCATTTTCCAATAAATCACTTATGTAGATGCATGATTGATGTTTAAACACCCATCACTATTTTGCCTCTCCCTTTCTTTTTTGTGGATTTATTTTGTTGTTGCTAAGTCTTGTGATGATTTGTGCCCATGCTTAGTGTTCATAAGTTGGTAAGCAGTCTCACTGAACACAATAGCCTCCCTGAGGCCCATTTGCCAGTGCCAGTTAGGATCACACCCTGTAAACCACAGCACAGCAGCAGCGTACTGTGTAATAAAGCAGGACAAGTGACACCAGGGAAGTAAGATGTGTTATGGAGGTGGAAGTAGAGCCACGTGTCCTTGCATGGGTGCATACGTGTACCTTTGTTAAAACAGAGATGCAGATCAAGACAGCAGTTAAGAAGCAGGGAGAAAGGGAGCTAGCTGGGTATTTTTCAGTCAATTATATCAAAATGAATTGTGAGAATAAACACATTAATAATGTAAATATCAGAACATTAGATTATTCTAGAGAACTGGTTTAAAGAAGTCATGTGATTTTATTACCAGCCCCAGTGGTTGGGTTATTGTTGCAGAATGCAGGAAGGCTGCTTTCAATTAAAGGCAACTATTTGTTTTGCAGTTGATAAATTATTTGCCAGCTTTGTCTAATACTGAAATTTTGGCTTTATGCATTCACAATTATTTGAATTATTAACACACACATAAAGGAAGCAAAAACTAGAATGCAGAACATGTTCCACCTCACGTGCTTATGTTTTTCCCATGGGCTTGAAGTAGGAAAAGTGACTCTCAATGCTTTTCTTTTTTCCCCCCACTGCTTTTATTTCATTTAATGAGGCACCCCCCCCTCCAACTTTATATTTATGAATTCATAATGTGAGCCAGCAATTTCTTATGCAGAGTCAAGCAATTTCGTTTCAGACTCTTCTCCCCCCCAACATATTGTTAACTGTCACATTTTGTAATAGCACCATCTTTCTTCCATTAAAGAAATTACTTCAGTAAGATTCCAGCTTTTCTAAGTCACATCACAGGTAAAAATCTGAGTCATCACTCATAAAGTTTTTTTAAACTTGTCTACTGAACAAATGATCCATAAATTTAATTTCTGAAGCACTACTCTTTTCCTTCTGAAATTGTTTATTTCTAGTTTTCATTCTGATTTCTGCCAATATATGATTTATGGTGTAGATCAACTCTTCAGATCTGAGACATATGTTCCAAAGCACATATGTTTGGATTCCTCCTACTGCATGATGCCAATGTGTGCTGCTCAAAATCTCACTAAAATCGGCTAAAGTTGTCACAATACTTTGCTTCAGGAGGTCCTTTGTTCTGCTTCACCACCTTCCCCAAAAGGTAAGAGGGATGAGATAAACTATTCACTAAGAAAAACAGTTGTGTGAAAAGCTTTGTTCAAATTCAGCCAGTTAATCAGTGCATCTCTTAGTGTCCACAGCCCTAAAATAGTCACATTTGCATTAGTTAAGATTTTTTATGTTAATATTTTAATAATATTTTAATATGATCATGGAGTCAAAAAAATAGAAACAAGGTGCTGTGATTCAGGGGACATTCACAGACTGTCAAAACATGCAGCTCATGGGAAACCAGTGCAAGGTTCTGTCTACAGTTAACCTGAGCGGCTCTGTGATGTTCCATAAATCTTTATATGTGATTAAATCAAAAGTGGTCCATTCACAGGAGAAAGGGAGGGTCATCTCATTTTTATGCATTCATTTGTTCAAAGGTACTTTGAAACATATCCCTGAAGACTACAGATAGCCAAAGAATCCTTCAAATTGGGATGTTCTATAGGGACATGGCAGCTGCTACAGTGGATCATACCTGAGGAAGTCTGTATCTCCTAATGGTCAGCAGCAAGTGTTTCAGAGGAATCTTGTAGCATATGCCTCAGTTTTCAGCCTTCTTAGGTAGACTGTATTCAGATTTGTTCTCTCTACCTTGGCAAAAGATGCAACAGAAAAATAATTGTTAGAAATGGTCACAGATACTTCCAACACAGCAACCTAAAGAAAAGTCTCACTGTCATTTACTGTCACTTCAGCTTCCCTCTCGAGTCCCAACCACTCATCACCAGCAATCCTTGCCTTGGCACTCACTGAGACTGTGCATTCCTTAGGGCAGGGACTGGTACTTTCTGATTTTAAACAATGGATAATTAAGTTCCAGGTGCAAGCTGCCCATTGGGAATGAGAAGCTGTTGTTACAGGCTGGTGCTGTACGGACAGAGATGAGGAAATTCTTCCCAGACCCAGAAGTGATGAGTGAGATTTGGACTGAAATGAGGAACAGGAGGACAAACTCATCACTAAGTTGGATATTAATCCATAGACTTACTTGAAAAGAAGGAATATTTACTGAGATTAAACACAGTGAAGAAAAAAATAAACAGAGGACAAGAAATGTCTGTAGCTGACCACCTGCCCACCTACAATTGTTTTGTGGAATTTTGTTGAAAGTCTGGAACAAGTGAATGGAGACAGAACTAAAGAGGAAGTCATAAGCACAGAGCTGCACAAAGAAGATGTGGGACTGGGGCGTGTTCCATGAACTACCCATATAAACAATTCTCAGAACCTGATTTTTGCTATCATTTATCTTTTTTTTGTCACCTTCTAAACACACCAAAGACTCCTGTGTGCAAGATTCCTACAGGATGAAATGACATCCCATCTTTTGGAAGAACTTTTAATATGGTCAGTTGTAGAAGTGCTATAGGATACTCTAGGGATTTCTGTCTATCTCATTTCCTAGAACGAAGGAGTTGCTGTCAACTCCAAAGACAGAGAACTAGTCACTCAATAAAGCAGGAATCCTTCCTTTATTGCAAACAAGCTTGTTTATCAGCTCAAGGAGACTAGTAAAAAGAAAAGTCATCAAACTGCTCAGCCAACATAAGAAGTAATGGATTGATTGAGTAGTTGTTCCACACAAAACAAATGGAAAGCCGTTGGTGCACTAGTTCTAGTACAGTACATTAAAGTCATCAGTTACCAATATCTCAAGGCTAGTACAAGGTTTTTTACACCTTCCAAGTAGCATATAACTTCAGCTATATAATCTGTATTTTAATTATTTTCATTAAAAACAAATAGGCTGGGACCATATCATATTACTGGATGTGATACCATAAAGCTCAGAGTATCCCCCTGCAGTGCAGAAACACTTGCAGTGCTCTGTAGCAATCACCCATTTAAATGGTTCAGCAACAGTCATTCCCATTCATACATTCCTGAAGAAAAATGACTAGGCAGCAGTGGTATGAAACTATGGTACTGCACAAGAATATCAGCAATAAATAAACACACTGAGAGAATTGGGTACTGAGAGAATTGGGTACACAGGCTTCTGTTTCCCAGAATAATTCTCACACTTTGTTGACACTCCCAGATTCTTCAGCCCTTCCTGGTTTCAATTTTGCACAGCCAGAAATTCAAAGTTTCATCTCTTATGATTCTTTATAAGCTTCTCATCTATTCTTAATAAGCCAAAGCAGATATATATTACTTTAACAAATAAGCAAATTAAAAGAGAAATGAGAGCATCTCTTTTCTGAGAGGAGAAAATAATTTATCATCTCATTTTAATCCCCACACCTAGACTCTCCAAAGGTCTCCTGATGCCTTTCTGAGACAGGGTCAGAAGCAAACTGAGCTCCTTTCCTGTACATTGTCCAATAGCCACAACAGATCATTTTGGAATGGTTGCACAACTCCTTTCCAACTATTGACAATTTTTCCTCTCATGTCCAATTGGAATCTCCCCAGGAGTAACTTGTACCCATTACCCCTCCATGTGACTCCCTGAACAAAGGGCATCTCCATCTTCTTCAGAGCCACACTTTAAATGCTGGACCATGGTGATAAAATCTCCCCTAAGTCTCCTTTTCTTAAGGCTGAACAAATCCAGTTCTCTCAGCCTTTCCTAATAGGGCAGCTTCCCCATCCTCTGAGCATCTCTGTGGCCCTTCTCTGGACCCTCTCCCACTTCTCCACATCTTTTTTTGTATAGTGGGGACCAAAACTGAACACGGTGTTCCAGGTGTGGCCTGGCAAGCATTGAGTAGAGTAGGATAATGACTCATCTCTCTGGTGATGCCTGTGTGATGCACCCAGCATCCTGCTGGCTTGCTCTGGCACTGCAGCAAACTGCACTCCTACTGAGTTGTCTGTCCACCAGACCCCCCAGGTCATAGAATCATAGAATGATTTGGCTGGAAGAGACCTTCAAGATCAGGTCCTTTCCATGGAGCTACTCCCCAGCCCAGTAGATCCCAGTCTGTGCTGCACTTGTGGATTATGTTTTCCCAGGTGCAAGACCTTGCACTTGTTGAACTTCTTCAGGCCCTAGTTAGCCCATTCTTCCAGCCTATGCAGGTCTTCCAGTAGGGTACCTCTCCCTTCTGAACTGGACCTGCCCCATTTGGTTCAGTGTCATCAGCAAACTTCATCAGAGTGCATTTGACCTCCTCATCCAAATCACCTATGATCACATCCTCTGGGTATGTCCTGCCAGTCAGTTCCACAACCACAGCACAGACCACTTGCCTAGACCCTAGCACATCAGTGTGGGGAACAGCATCACAAGCCTTGGAGCAATCCAGGTAGACAATATCCACTGCTCGTCACATACCAACAGAGCAAGTTCTTCTGTTGTACAAGTTGATCAGGGTTGTCGAGCAGGATTTGCCCTTGCTGAGTCCATGCTGGCATTTCCCAGACTCATGCTTCATTTGACTTGTGATAGCCTCCAGTAAAAAAATCAAAAGGAAGATATTTTATTTTTCCCAGTGTAGTTTTTTACATTTTTTTTAACTTCTGGTCATGGCCAGCCTCTACTAGAAGGCTCCCTGCTCTGCAAAGCCCCAGTTGCCTTTAGTCTGTACTTGGCTTTACTCCCAAATAAGTTCTTCAATACAGTGACACTTCAGATCATTTGAAATAGCAATGTAATCTCATTTTTCTTAGAACACACAACAGACACAAACTCTTACTTGTCTCTGAAATTACAGATTCTATTAGTACCCAAATTACCAAATGCTTAAGAAATGTTACAAAGCTTTTAACTTGTAGGAATCTTCACAGATTTTATATAGAATTGTTCTCTTTTCATTTTTCTTTTTTCTTTTTTCTTTTTTTTTTTTTTTTTTTTGGGGGGGGTTTTTTTTTTTTTTTTTGAATTTTTTTTCCCAAAAATTATTTTTAAAA
>VYZU01059751.1:55354-99860 GCA_013401355.1 Ceyx cyanopectus
CAGAACAAGCAGCTTTGTGCAAACAAACAAACAAACAAAAAACACAAAAAAGAGCCCCAAACATAAATTGGCAACATTAACTGACATACTTTCACACATTTTTCCCCTGTTATACACTGAATCAGTATTTCTTGATTCACAGTTTAATGGTTTATCTATTAATTCTTTTGATCTAAGGTGTTTCCTGTCATGAAAATATCTAGGTTTCTCCCACCTTTTTCTGGTTAACTAAAATAATTGTGCAATTGCTGTGCAGCTAATAGTCCAATTTGTCCTTCCTCTGGGTCATTTGTACACATATTTCATAACAGACTGGTAGTTCCTAATGCTGAGCTCTGGGGCAACTCACTATTAACCTTTTTTTCTCTTGAAAAATTGGTTATTTATTTTTGCTTCATTGTCTATCTTTTAACCACTTTTAATCCATAGCAGGATGTAACCTCTGACCACTAAAGTTTCTTAATAGTCTCTTGTGAAGGCCTTCAGCCAGTCTTCTGCTTGCAGTTTTAAACACAGTACACTCATCCATTCTTCTTCACCCCCTACTTCTTTCAACATTTTCAGAGAGTTCCAGCAGGTTCAAAAAGCTTTGATTTACTCTTTAAAAATAGCTGGTATCTTATGCCATAGTCACCTTGGAGATTAAAAATCTTAATAGCTTCTCAATTTATTTCATAATACTGCATTATTATTCACCAGAAGGTAATTTTTAGCAACAAGTTATCCTAATAAACACATAAGGGTTAGCCTAGTTCTGCTAGGTGCCTTCTTTGCAATCTAATGCACACACAGAGCAGTATTTTTAGAAAGTGATGTGCCCAAAAATAGACTCTGGGTATTACAGATATTATCTTCAGTAATATTTTCATCTTCCCAATTAAACTGTGGATATCCACAATTAAAACAAAACAAAACAAAAACAAAAACAAAAAAACCCCACCAAGAATGAACAACTCCAAAAAACCACAGAGACTAGTAAATATATTATACAAATATTTTAAAGCTGTGTTTTTCACTAAACTTCTTACCTCTATCTTAAATCTTTCTGTCATTGATATTTGCAGGTGCCTTGGGAATCCCTAGACTTGCAGATTGCAGCTGACTGGGAGTGGGCTGTGCAATCATTTGTCAGTGTGGTTAAGCATGCACAGGTCCCACTGGGGGAATTTCTACACATCCTGGTCGTGCAAACATGTTTTTGCCCATACAGCAGAGAGACAGAAGGGCATGAGGGAGCAGGCTGGAAGAAAACCAAGTCACAACCTGCTCCTTGTCCTTGTTTGAGGAGTTGGCAGAAAGCAGCCTAAACACATTTCATTGTTCTGTTTTCCACAGTGGCCATACTGTGCATAACCAAATATTTTAAAAAGCTCTCCAAAACATGCCAATTAATGGAGGCACCATTTTGACTCTTAATTATCAGCCTGACTGACCACCCTCTGATTAGCAGAGGTATATCATAATGGTTGAAATGTGGCACTGCAAAACAAGCTGTCACATCTCTTGCATTTCACTGTCGTGTTGTAATTGGTTTTCTTTACCTGGACAGTACACAAAATAAAGGTATCCTTTCTTTGTATAAACAAAGAGAAGAGGATTATTGTTTAAGTGGCTGCTCAGGGAAGGAGAAGGAGGCAAGCAGAATAGGAAAAATTGCTGCAGGTTCATAGACAAGTCCAAAAGGACAATAGCTGGGTAAAAGGATGACATCTGGGGCTTTGTACTGAGCAGTTTCTATAGCTTTACATGATTACAGTGAGAGCTCCTAGAGTAGAAAAAGCAGTTAAAGGAGGAAATGGTGGATGTGGAAATATCTGAGATACAGAAGAATGTTTAAGTCTATTCTTTCTGAAACAAAGGTTTTAATAAAAACACTCTTCTTCAAACATAAGCCAGTACCAAATTGTTCCCTCTTCTGCTTAACTCAAAGAGGATATTCGTGTTCTGACAGTAATCCTTGCACTGCAGCTAGGCTGTGAGGATAAGGAAGGATCTTCAACCTTGGGATGCTTAGTCCCAGAAGCAGCTGATATTAGTAATGGGTGTTATTGGTTATAGTTTAGTGACTGCCCTGTGCTTCCAACAGAACTGATGGATTAGTGCTGCCTTGTTCAATTACTTTGTCCGAGTTTAATTATGCTAATTAGCTCCACCACTTCATGTTTAAAATAGCCATGAATGAGGTAAGGAGACATTTTCCCTTATCTTTCCAGCGTGTGCTCTCCTGATCTCGGTTACAGCCTTGACTTGTAGTGATTCACTCAGTTTCCTAATGTCTTCATAGCCTTAAAGTACTTTGTGTCTTCTCACTTGCTTTGATAATTTGTTCTTCAGATTTTCTTATGAAGTGTTAGTCTCCATTTTATATTCATCTTGAGCAGATGCTCTGTTCTGCTGGAACTGATGGCAGTTTTGTTTCAATAATTACTTTTACCCTTTTGCTTAAACTTCCTGAATTAAGCCTCTATTTTATCTCATCCATTTGGAAGAAATAGAAGTCCAAAAGTTCTTCTTGTATTTTTCTGTGGCAGTTTCATCTGTTTTCGGTGTCTCTCAAATAATGTTAAACATTACCTTCCCCAGCTTCCATCAGCTTTGTGTGCTATTTTACACACAGAGCTGCAGTCCACCCACTAGTGTTTTGAGGGATATTTCTTGTTTGGTGTATTGAGCTGTTTTATCTCCTGAGATAAGGATCTAGAAATGATATATGATCAACACTTCAGTAGAATCCAAAAGCCTCAGATAACATTTGTAATGGGGTAGACACTTTCAATAAATTGTTACGACATGTTCCCTGACATAGAGATTGTTTAGTTGAGTGTGGATGAGACAGCCACAAAAGTAGGGAGGATTGCCTTTAAAATGAAACCAAATTTATTTTTTTTTTCAGTACTTTTCTCATGCTTGTCACAAAAACTTGTTTGCACTACATTGTAGCTTATGCAACCCCGGCAGACTGGTGCTTACTACAGCAGCACAGAATAAAGTGACCCTGTCAGATCCAGGCCTTCTGCAGAATTACTGCAATGAATGCTGAGGTCTGGCAAAAATTCCATAAACTTTTACCACTAAAGGCTGGAAGTCTCTCCAGCGTCTACTCTGACCAGATACTCAAATGCTGGGTGAAATATGGATGTCCTGTAAACAGACAAAGGAAAAAAATCCATGGCAGCAGGGCACTGTTCTACTGAGAGGTACAAGGATCCAGCTGACACCAAGTAGACTGGCATATTTGGTTCACAAAGGAGTGTTGCTTCTGTCTGGGTCCCGAGGTAAATACAGGCCCTAGTTAGACACCTGCATTTCATCACTGAAGTACTCAGAGGTCAAGTGTGTGCTGGGGGAACAGGCTTTCCAAATAGATACCCATGAAAAAAAAAGATCACACTAACCAGAGTTCCTCTCAGCTAACCTGCAGGCATGTCACTTGGAACCAGGACACACAAAAGACATTCAAGATATATACAGCAAAGCCTGAAATTGAAGCCACCAGTCTCAGGCTGGTTTCAAAATAACCACCCAGTCCAATCCTGCCCACTTACCTTTCCATGGGAATCACCTCAGATTGGTGCCTCTCTGACAGAGGCTGAAGGACAAGGTCTGGCTGTTTGGTAACAGGGCTCTGACCTGGGGAAAGAGCCTGACTTTGGAGAGCGTGCTGCTGTCTGGGTCAGCCAGGCAGGACCCAGAATAGGGAAGGGGTTTCAGCAGAAGCAGGATGTGCTGTGGGCAGACAGGGGTTGTATGAGAAGGTGGTGCCCCAGCATTGGGTGGACACCCTCAGCAGAGTTCAGAGCCACCTTTCCCAGAGAACATAGAGTACGAGCGATGTTGATTGCTGCTCAGGCTTCTGCAGCCCATTTTTTCCCCTCAAATACCCCCTTTTTTTTTTTTTTTTTCCTTCTAAACCTGTTCACCTTTCTTCAGTGGCACAGGCCTGGCCAAGAACAGGAGTAGATCACAGCACACTGCTGCTGTCTCCCTCTGTGGGAGCCAGAGCTCATGAAACTTTCTGTAAGGTACAGGCAGCCATAGAGCTGTGGCAGAGGGAGTTCCCCCACTACCTGCCTCTCTGAGCAAAACCTGCCTCAGAACACAGTGTCCAATCCCCAGGCCTACTGTTCCATGCTCCTGGGTCATGTGGTCTTTCTTGGGAATCATTTTGAGGTTTTTCCTTATTGTCTTCATACACACATTCTTCTGGAGACAGCGTTTGGTTCTGATTTTCTCTACTAACAGATGGTGTCATCTGTGTGTTTGTAAATACACATGAGCATATATATTTATATACCAGCACTTCCTGATCCAAAGGCAAGAGGCAGCCAGGGGGTGCCCTGACTGAGATCCGGTGGGTGGGCCAGGTCCAAGCCATGGCAGCCAGGCAGCCACAAGGCAGCACGAAACACAGAGGCGAAGATGGTGTCCAAAATGGCGGCTTCCGTGTGCACTGCGGGCAGGGAGGTTCCTGTTCTGATGTGCTTACAGGCAAATCGCGAGGGAGCAGCTGGTCCTGCCAGTTCACTGAGAGAGCTCTGTGAACACATGGGGTATAATGTGTGGCAAAATGGCAACCCCAGCAGAAAGAGGGTCGTGTGACTGGGAAGAGCAGGACTTCCAGGTCAAGAGGGAAACAGCTGGGAAAGATGTTGAGGGTGACAGAGCACTGGAACAGGCTGCCCAGAGAGGTTGTGGAGTCTCCTTCTCTCAAGACATTCAAAACCTGCCAGGACGTGACCCAGGGCAGACTGCTCTAGGTGAACCTGCTTTAGCAGAGGATTTGGACTAGATGATCTTCAGAGGTCCCTTCCAACCCCTACCATTGTGTGATTCTATCAGAAGTTGGGGGCAGAGCATCTGTCACTTCAGTTGGTCTGCCAGTTGACAAAGCTTATAGTGAAGAATTGTCATTAGCACCCAAAAAAAGCCCAGGAAAAAAAAAAGTACCAGCTGTGAGAGAAAATTCCTATAAGAAGTAACAGATGTGATTCAAAAAGGTTTCTCTGAAAAAAAAACATTTTAAGTTTTAATTATTTAGCATATCTCACTGTGTAGAAGCAAAACTCCCACAGATTTCTGAACCATAAATAGCGGATTCAGATTACATTTGAAGAGATTTAATGCCAATGGAAAAGTGGACACATTTCTATAGAATAAGCTGTATGAAATGTCATTTGTGGAGGCATATCCAAAAGATATTTAAATACTGTACAAAAAAAGCATGGTAAAATGCAGGTTTTATATGAAGAATAAATTCAAATTCCTTCCCACAAATGCAATGATGAAGTTCCCAGCTCTTACTACACTGAAAAAGAAACAGGACAAAGTGCTGATGATTACAGGGGAAAAAAACACCTTCTGACAGGGATATGGAGTGCATGACTGAAAAGATGTTTTTATCTTGTTTTCATCTCTAATTTCATAGTCATTGATTAACAAATTTACTCTGTGCTTCATACGCTATCATGCATTATTCAAGCAACTTCTTAAAATTTAACAAAAGCACAAGGAATGAAAGGAGAATATAATAATACACAGACTTTTAAATCTTGTTAAACCAAAGGTATGCTTTAAAGAAAATATCTACTAAGTGTACCAACATAAACAAGCTGGTTTCCACACAGCATGAAGCCTCGTTTTGTTTGCCTTGTTTACAAGGGCTTTTCCATGCCAGGAGCCCTGTGTACAAAGCCATGCAGAAGCTGAATAACATGCAGCAAGTAAACAAATCACTACGGAAAGGAAAACACAATTCTTACTCATTAGGCTCACAATTCTTATTCTTTAGTATATTCTTTCCTGATGATTAAGTACTAAAAGGGAGAGGCCTGGGGATTTTAAGAGAGGTACAGAGGTCTTTGAAGTGCAGCAATTCCTGCAAAAGGATGGCAAGAGTTAAGAAGACCGAGCAAACTCAGTGTGCAAC
Organism: Ceyx cyanopectus; assembly: GCA_013401355.1. Classification (NCBI taxonomy): domain Eukaryota; kingdom Metazoa; phylum Chordata; class Aves; order Coraciiformes; family Alcedinidae; genus Ceyx; species Ceyx cyanopectus. The sequence goes on from VYZU01059751.1 coordinate 61,281, forward strand.
CCCACGCTTTAGTCAATCCAGGTTACATGTTTTCTCTGCAGGTGAAATTCTATATTCTGAAAAGATACAAAGCATTGCAATGTTGGACTGCTACAGGACCTGAAGCACTGAATGCAGATAAATTATAATGGCTTCCAGTCTCCTTTCCTTGAAATCTGCCGTATAATTAAGTGTTTTCCACTTGAGTGAAAACTCCTATCATTCCATTCCTTTAATGACCTTTACTTTGCCCTAAATAATCTTCTTTATGCTCTTTGACTTCAGATCTGCTTACACTATTCCACTATGGTTGCTTAGATTTTTCTTTTGAAATACTTTTAAGACAGAGAAGCACAAAAACTCAAAACTGCAACAAAATCTGAGCATTATTTCATCACAAGACGCTTTTTGTCCAGGGTACTTGATCACACCTGGCAATTGTCATGAGAGACAGCAGACATCATAATAAATTCATAATAGACTGAGATTACAGCAGGCTCCTGAGATTTACAGACCCAACTGAAATTAAATCATATTTGAGCTCCTGACTCTCTAGGGAGCCTTTCACAGCTATCACAGTTTGGTATCACAGTTATTGTGACTGTGCCTATCACAACAAAAGAATCTCACAAACTCCTATGAGTCATAAGAAATAAGTACCCCAAAGAATGAATTCTTAACCAGAAAGTCCTTTTTTATCTGCCTCGCATGCCTGAGAAATTACTGTAACAGAATTTATTAAACATTAGTGTAGATGCTGCAGTTTTAGAGACAAACTTTATCCTACAGCAAAGGCTGTAGAAAGTTGTGAGTATGGCAAGTGAAATTGCACAGCAGTAATTTTTCTCTGTCTGTGGGAGAGGGAGCATGGTAAGCAGTAATACCTGGATTTGAAGGGTTTTTCTCACATAAACTTCTTTACCAGGTTGCCTTATGTTGATGATAACATGGATTAGGCAGCAGACAGCTGCCCTCTTCTTTTCTATCCTGTTAATCCTAATTTTTCAAATCTCAAACAAGCACAGCTATTATTCCTTGAAAGACAATAATAAGAGCAGTGGACCCAATAGAATGCCATTGGGTCATTATGGGTTGGGTAGAACACATCACATTAGAGTAGCATTTTGTTTTGATCTGAAGATTCAAAGTGTTGAAGGCAGCATATTTAGAACAAAACCTGAGAGGTTCACAAATCACATTTCCTTTGCAAGCCAACACAGTTGTTGTTTTTTTTTCTTTTTTTCTAATTGCTAAGCTGATTTTAATGTAGAGTGGACCCTGTCAATAGACTGGGATTAATGCTGTGTAGATGCTGTAAGTACTTAATAGGAAATAGTGTTCCCTCTGATCAAATAATCTTTATTACTTGTGCCTACACTTTTTGGTTCTAATGAGAAATCCCTGGCCCAGGATAGTTTCTAAGCATTTGGGGAGATGTTATGCATTTACCTATGGCTTACTCATTATTATAATTACAGTTGCTGTCTGGAAATGAAACATCACGTGCAGTGGGATTTTTTCCTCCCTTTTCTACAGCCACAATTGCTGAACTTCTTGAACTTTGTGTGAAACCTTTTCATCCTGTCTGATGTTGCTACCCAGCTGTGAGCCACTGCATCTCTGGAGTAAGTGTGCATACGTTTTGTGTTTGTGCCTTCTGGTGTCTTTCCTGCTGACTTCTGTATGCTGGAGACCATAGGGATGCCAGTGCAGTTCCCTGTGTGGCACACAGAAAGAAGGGAAGGTGCAATGAATAGGCAGTTATGTGACATGGCGTCATCTAATGTTAAAATCTTTGATGTCTGGACACTTGTCATTAAAGACACAGCATCATTCCTAACTGCTGCCACAGAAAGTTCAGACTGCCTTGGTAGAAAGGCATTTACAAGAATATTGACTCAGTATTAGAAGATTATTTTGTTTTCTATTTACAATAAGTATGAAATTCAAACTACCTGAAATCTAAAATAACATGGGTTGATGTGAAGTTTTTTGTCTGAGTTAATCAGATCCCTGATGTGATCTCCACATTTTCTTTTTGTGGGCACAGCTGAATAATGTCAGCAAGTTTTGCAGGCACATACAAAACCCAGACAACTACCTAACTGTGTTCTGAGCAATGACTGGAAAAAGACACCTTCACTTTTTTGAAGACAGGTACAGGCAGCCACATGGTCAAATGCATGCATGTATGGTTGCTATAAATTGGTGATGTGAAATGAGAATGAAGGTTTTTCAGATCCAGCTGGTTACAGCCATAATCAGAGCTTAAGGTTTTCCATCTTTTATCCTCCAGGTACCATTTTATGTGTTCACATCTGTAAAAGGCTGCTAACCCCTATTAAGCAGTCTAATTAAAATGCACATAAAATACACTTGCAATACAAAAAGTGGCCAGATCCACTGTTTGCCATCAGTTTTTTTAATATTCCTAACTTCTGCATTTAGGCCATTTGAACACCAGACATGCTTTGGTCTGGTAGCATTGCACAAGCATGGGCTTGAGAGACACCACTGTCCCTCTCTGCTAGAGTGTGAGGAGGGTGCACAGTACACCTCTCCTCTTCCTGCAGCAAAGTCCAGGGCATGGAACATGATTTTTCTGAAAACCAATCAAGTCTCATCCCCATTTACCTGGAAGAAGCAGGTTTGGGATGAGTACACTGGAACAGTGACACAACTTCAGGCTGCCCAGGGAGGCTGTAGAGTCTCCTTCTTGTGGTGATGAAGTTCAGCAGATAAATATAACCCCAAGTGATGTAGCACTTGATGTTTGTTTCCTGTGGACCAGAACTTGCCCCAGTGTAAAGGTAATACAATCCTGCTTTGGACAGGCACTGAGTTGATTTCACTGACAGGCAGCTAAAGGGGTAATTTTTATAGGAATTTCTCCTTTTACTCATGACAAGAACTGGGAAAAGTCAGGCAAAAAAAATTACTTCAGAACATTCTGGTGCCTGCTGAAAGCTTACTCATTGTACTGCAATTTCTTCTGGAGAAGGAATAGGTGACATTTCTGAGGATTATACAGTGCTCCATGTACTACAGCTGAAATGCTGACTGAGCCCCCCAGACAGGGTGGTAATTGGCTCAGTGCAGATCAGGTTCTGTTCAGCTCTCCTTTGTGAACAGGAAGGCTGGGAGGTAGCCAAGGAAAGAAAACGTACAGCAAAGCACAGCTGACACGAATGCCATCATAAACAAAAGCAGATGTGCCTCTTTACATAGTCAGTGTGAGGGAGGTGGGAGCAAAATATGTTTCAACAACAACAAAATAAAACCAGTACTAAAACCCAGGAGGCTTTGCAGACAAAGAAAGATGCCATCAGTGATCATAAATGAAGCAGCATTTTCAGCTCACTGGAAGATACCAACTACGAGGAAATAACTGTTGTGGATACCAACCCCACACAACAATCCAAATACATGACACAAGCATGATGACTGAGTTCAAAGGTTCCAGTGGAATACTGGTGTTACTTGGGCTGGCAAACCCAGAGCCCTTCACAAATCTCTTTGAGGGATCAAAGTTCATCACTACCCTGGCACGTACTGTGTAGACTCAGATGCAGGGCAGTCTTTTGGATACAGACCAAAGGGAAACAAGAAATGAAATATGAGTTAGATTCAAATGACTGTCAAGGGCAGATGACAGCGCTCTTGAAATTCAAGATACCTTGGATTTCTAGATATGCCTGTGCTGCTCTAATGTTGCTGTCACTAGACAAATGTCCAGACCATCGTGAAGGACCTGGCCTCAGTATTGGCACACAGAGTTTTCACTGCCTGTTGTATTGGTAGTAAGTGGAATGTTAATGGGTATTTTTGATCCATCTAAGACAAAGGTTGCACTGAGCTAGCAGTTTTACCTACTATTTTCACACTATGAAATCAAAAACCTTGCTATGTAAAGACAAATGATGAGTGAAAAACTGATGGGTAAGGTGGCTTTCCAAGGTTATTTCAGTGTCAGAGCTGAAGTTTCTAACTTAAGTTATATCTCATGTCTAACTATCCTTTAAGTTAAGTGGCTTAGTGTGCTGGCAGCAGGATATATTAGCTAAATCAGTGTATACAGAAGGAAGAGAATGACTTGAACAAGATAAAGTGTTCTGAAATTCCTCTACTTAAATGACAATAAAAAATAATAAAATAATGGTTCTTAGGTAGTGTGTTTGTATCTCTTAGAATTCACAGAGGAAGACAATAAACTCCCATTTTATATCAAGATATCCATGTATCAGGAGTAAGATTTCCACTTCCACAGGGAAGCTGGTGAGGACTCTGAGGGCTGCCCTTAGACTTCAAGTGTTTTGGGGTAAATAACAGGTCTTTGTTCTACATTTGCACATCATGGTCAGATTCTTGGTCACAACAGGCATGCCTAAGTACTTCCTCCATGCAAGAGAATAAATGTTCTCCTTTGTGGGTTCCTAAAAGCATATAATCTTGGCTCATTTACATAAATACACATCCATATTTTTATAGCAGCCATCTTTGAAATGACAAACTTGTGCTACTGATAGGATGGTGGATCATCAGGGATGCAAAGAACTATCTGCAAATGAATCATTATCATATGAATAGCAAAACTGTTCATTCACATCATGAGAAGCCCTAGATTATGGTCATTATTCACAACAGATGTTTGTAGTTGAGTTGTAAGTAAAATGAGATTTTTTTTTCTCAGTGCTATCTATCTAGACTGAAATACTATCTCAGTGCTGTAACACAGAGACAAGTTGGCAAATGAAGAGTTACACATAAAAAATGTGTATACATTTATATACATTCAGAATTCAGTGGGCACACACAGAGAAAATTTCCACTTACATTCTTTAAGGAGCAGGAAAAATGGGTTTGCAAATTATTTTCCAGAATTATGCTGGAAAACTTTATGGTTATTTCATAAAAAGGCTATTTTGTTTGTTTTTTCCTTACATTCCTTTAATGCCAAATGGCTTTTCTCTTTACTAATGGCACTATAGTCCAAAATACTAGGAACAGCAGTAAGCTTATAAAAAATTTAAAAGGCCCTCTGAGGTAAAATAGCAAGAGATGCTTAACTATGCTATCAGTGATTTTGGAGGCTTGTTTTGTTTGTTTTTTTTTATTTCTCCTTAAACTAATTTATTTTCAAGGCACCTGCAATATTCAAAACAGAGGACATGAAGAATAGATTTTCAGGCCAGAGGGCCTTTNTAGTCAGTGTGAGGGAGGTGGGAGCAAAATATGTTTCAACAACAACAAAATAAAACCAGTACTAAAACCCAGGAGGCTTTGCAGACAAAGAAAGATGCCATCAGTGATCATAAATGAAGCAGCATTTTCAGCTCACTGGAAGATACCAACTACGAGGAAATAACTGTTGTGGATACCAACCCCACACAACAATCCAAATACATGACACAAGCATGATGACTGAGTTCAAAGGTTCCAGTGGAATACTGGTGTTACTTGGGCTGGCAAACCCAGAGCCCTTCACAAATCTCTTTGAGGGATCAAAGTTCATCACTACCCTGGCACGTACTGTGTAGACTCAGATGCAGGGCAGTCTTTTGGATACAGACCAAAGGGAAACAAGAAATGAAATATGAGTTAGATTCAAATGACTGTCAAGGGCAGATGACAGCGCTCTTGAAATTCAAGATACCTTGGATTTCTAGATATGCCTGTGCTGCTCTAATGTTGCTGTCACTAGACAAATGTCCAGACCATCGTGAAGGACCTGGCCTCAGTATTGGCACACAGAGTTTTCACTGCCTGTTGTATTGGTAGTAAGTGGAATGTTAATGGGTATTTTTGATCCATCTAAGACAAAGGTTGCACTGAGCTAGCAGTTTTACCTACTATTTTCACACTATGAAATCAAAAACCTTGCTATGTAAAGACAAATGATGAGTGAAAAACTGATGGGTAAGGTGGCTTTCCAAGGTTATTTCAGTGTCAGAGCTGAAGTTTCTAACTTAAGTTATATCTCATGTCTAACTATCCTTTAAGTTAAGTGGCTTAGTGTGCTGGCAGCAGGATATATTAGCTAAATCAGTGTATACAGAAGGAAGAGAATGACTTGAACAAGATAAAGTGTTCTGAAATTCCTCTACTTAAATGACAATAAAAAATAATAAAATAATGGTTCTTAGGTAGTGTGTTTGTATCTCTTAGAATTCACAGAGGAAGACAATAAACTCCCATTTTATATCAAGATATCCATGTATCAGGAGTAAGATTTCCACTTCCACAGGGAAGCTGGTGAGGACTCTGAGGGCTGCCCTTAGACTTCAAGTGTTTTGGGGTAAATAACAGGTCTTTGTTCTACATTTGCACATCATGGTCAGATTCTTGGTCACAACAGGCATGCCTAAGTACTTCCTCCATGCAAGAGAATAAATGTTCTCCTTTGTGGGTTCCTAAAAGCATATAATCTTGGCTCATTTACATAAATACACATCCATATTTTTATAGCAGCCATCTTTGAAATGACAAACTTGTGCTACTGATAGGATGGTGGATCATCAGGGATGCAAAGAACTATCTGCAAATGAATCATTATCATATGAATAGCAAAACTGTTCATTCACATCATGAGAAGCCCTAGATTATGGTCATTATTCACAACAGATGTTTGTAGTTGAGTTGTAAGTAAAATGAGATTTTTTTTTCTCAGTGCTATCTATCTAGACTGAAATACTATCTCAGTGCTGTAACACAGAGACAAGTTGGCAAATGAAGAGTTACACATAAAAAATGTGTATACATTTATATACATTCAGAATTCAGTGGGCACACACAGAGAAAATTTCCACTTACATTCTTTAAGGAGCAGGAAAAATGGGTTTGCAAATTATTTTCCAGAATTATGCTGGAAAACTTTATGGTTATTTCATAAAAAGGCTATTTTGTTTGTTTTTTCCTTACATTCCTTTAATGCCAAATGGCTTTTCTCTTTACTAATGGCACTATAGTCCAAAATACTAGGAACAGCAGTAAGCTTATAAAAAATTTAAAAGGCCCTCTGAGGTAAAATAGCAAGAGATGCTTAACTATGCTATCAGTGATTTTGGAGGCTTGTTTTGTTTGTTTTTTTTTATTTCTCCTTAAACTAATTTATTTTCAAGGCACCTGCAATATTCAAAACAGAGGACATGAAGAATAGATTTTCAGGCCAGAGGGGATATAATTCTTAAGAAAAGACTGGGAGCTGGATGAAGTAAAATCAAAACAAAATAGAAGAATAATCGTGGTTTAAACTTCCCTCCTTTGGGCAGTTGCTGTTGTGACTGAATAACCAACACAGTTGATCACCAGTGAGAAATCAGTTATTGTATATCTGCTTAAGTTTAACTCACAAGGCTGGAATACTCAGCACAGTCAAAAAATTAAAAAGAAAGCCAGGGAATAAGGTGTGACAATCTACACATTCATATGATTTAAGAGAAAAGTAAGTTTGCATTTATAGTGCTGGGATTTATGATGCAAATATTTACATTTCTATTTTAGCCCCAAAAAGAAAGAAGCCCCATGCATTCTAATAAGAAAACTTAAGTCTGCATGCCAATCTGTATACTCAGAGATTTTATTCATACCAGATAATGTTTTTGGTACCAACTTAATTCCAAGATTTACTTTAGAAAGAAGAATCACTTCTCTGGTAAATAAATAAATAAATAAATAAACAAACAAACAAACAAATTAATAATGTCCCTCTGTTATCACAACTCTGCCATGCGCGTGGCAAATGTTGACATGCAGAAGGGTGNATATATATATATGTACATATATATACTACAGTCCAGAAACTTACTCTTTATGAGCATAAAAACAAAAGCTCACCTGGTGACAAAACTTTGTTTAGGTGGTAAAAGAGCAAACTGTTGTTGAATCACTAATGCAAAAGCAACCAGAGAAGCATCAGTGACCAATGATTTGTTTCACATAATTCTAATTTACCTGTGGGGTGAAATGCAGCATTTTTTCTATATAGCCCAAATAAAGAGTTTGTGTCAGTGTTCAACAAGTGGCAACTAGCTAAAAAAACATACCTTGAAGTTTACAATGCAGCAAGAAGGTAAACCATTTGCAGGAGTAACAGTGAAATATAATAAGTGTTATAAAAAATTTAGACATAATGGATGCAGATGTCCTGTTCTTAATGCTGCTAGATAAAAAAAAAGATTTATCTGAAAATCACAAGATTTACTGTTTCTTCTAGTGAAGGCATAAATCTTTGCACCTGCTCGTTAATATGCTCAAACTTCTTTCCCCTTTCTGCCTACATGTAGGTAATGTTCCCCAGAGGCTGCAATGCAATATTTAATTATTTACTTTAATTCTGAAATTGCAAGCTATCTAAATCACAACCCCCTAGTCAGTACTAAAGCAGTAAAAAATTAAATATAATAGTCATTTTATGCATACTTTATATACTAGGAATTCATTTCCTAATTCCTCAGTGATTATGAAGATATTTAGATTACCTCTGCCCAGCGTCCATAGAGGTGTTTGTTATCATGGGGAGAGAAGACAAGGGGATGTTGCTCTGTGCACAGTATCAGGTATTCATTCCATTCTCTGCTCTTTGGTCCATACAGTTTTCCTCTCATTTCAGTGACTTCACCTCTGCTCTTTAGGCTTGATGAATTCTCTCACTCTGAAAAAATAAATAAATTAATTAATTAATTAATTAAACATGACCAGTGTTTAATTCTGTTTTAGAGTGACATCATGAAAAGAAAAAAAAAAACAAAAAAAAAACCAAACAAAAAACCTCACAACAGGTGCCAAGTTAAACTAATACAAGTTGGGACCAAAACCAAAGTATATTTATCTAATGCCTATTTATTTTATCACACTGAAACTATGAATATTGTCTGGCTGCCTTAAATGTGCATTTCTATGTCTTCCATTTCTTTTATATTAAACTTTAAAGCTGACTTTACCTAATTTGTGCTGGTTTTTTTTAGGGGACAACTGTACCATCAACTTTTTTTTTTTTTTAATTTTAAATTGTATTTTTAAAAGTTGACTTTAATTTTATTACACTATTTTTATTTTTTATGTGTGTGTGTTTCTCTTTGGAGATTTACAAAATGAAGCATTTACATTCAACTGCTTTGTGCATGACTTTGTTAGTGTAGCCACCACTTGATTCAGAATTCTTCCTGCACTTGAAATATTTAAGCATGTTAAAAATAAATCTAAACATCCCATTATAAACCTTTTTGAGATCACACAGTTTTGTAACAGAGAACAGAATAATATGATAATATAAATAAAAGAAATGCTGAGACAAAATATGTGCAAAATACTGAGCTGCATATACCATGAGAGTTTCCAGAAGGTATTAGGCACACTGTGTGCATTCATGAGAGCCAATACAAGATTAATCTGTGTCCTTTTAATTTATCTTTCCTTTTCATTTACCTTTTCCCTTTCAAAAACTTGCTAATAATTAAACTTAAGGTAGCTGAGTATGACAGGCATTCTTTTTTCCTCCAAGAGGAAAAAAAAATAAGGTTACTAAATGGAGTTACAAGCATAGAAAGCACTCCTGCCACAGAAAAAAAGGATGAAAGAAAAAAATGTGTCGGAGCCTCAGCTGATCTAATTTCAGGTGATTCTACTGAAAGGGCTGATAGAGACATCAGTTTTCAGGTGAAAAAAGCCTATTAAACCATCCTAGTCTGACCTGCATAATGCAGGCTAGAAAATTCCATTGAGTAACTCCTGTTGAGCAATCTCTTGATTTACTCAAGAAGAGGATTCGTCTCTCCGCTTTTTGAAAGATCAGTAGATTTTCTCCCAAGGAAGCAGAATTTCCTGAGATGGCTGCAGTATTTGATTCAGTATTTCATTTGCAAAAAAAAAAGATGTCCATTTTGATCCGCAGCGAGTGTGAAGGTNTAGGAATTCATTTCCTAATTCCTCAGTGATTATGAAGATATTTAGATTACCTCTGCCCAGCGTCCATAGAGGTGTTTGTTATCATGGGGAGAGAAGACAAGGGGATGTTGCTCTGTGCACAGTATCAGGTATTCATTCCATTCTCTGCTCTTTGGTCCATACAGTTTTCCTCTCATTTCAGTGACTTCACCTCTGCTCTTTAGGCTTGATGAATTCTCTCACTCTGAAAAAATAAATAAATTAATTAATTAATTAATTAAACATGACCAGTGTTTAATTCTGTTTTAGAGTGACATCATGAAAAGAAAAAAAAAAACAAAAAAAAAACCAAACAAAAAACCTCACAACAGGTGCCAAGTTAAACTAATACAAGTTGGGACCAAAACCAAAGTATATTTATCTAATGCCTATTTATTTTATCACACTGAAACTATGAATATTGTCTGGCTGCCTTAAATGTGCATTTCTATGTCTTCCATTTCTTTTATATTAAACTTTAAAGCTGACTTTACCTAATTTGTGCTGGTTTTTTTTAGGGGACAACTGTACCATCAACTTTTTTTTTTTTTTAATTTTAAATTGTATTTTTAAAAGTTGACTTTAATTTTATTACACTATTTTTATTTTTTATGTGTGTGTGTTTCTCTTTGGAGATTTACAAAATGAAGCATTTACATTCAACTGCTTTGTGCATGACTTTGTTAGTGTAGCCACCACTTGATTCAGAATTCTTCCTGCACTTGAAATATTTAAGCATGTTAAAAATAAATCTAAACATCCCATTATAAACCTTTTTGAGATCACACAGTTTTGTAACAGAGAACAGAATAATATGATAATATAAATAAAAGAAATGCTGAGACAAAATATGTGCAAAATACTGAGCTGCATATACCATGAGAGTTTCCAGAAGGTATTAGGCACACTGTGTGCATTCATGAGAGCCAATACAAGATTAATCTGTGTCCTTTTAATTTATCTTTCCTTTTCATTTACCTTTTCCCTTTCAAAAACTTGCTAATAATTAAACTTAAGGTAGCTGAGTATGACAGGCATTCTTTTTTCCTCCAAGAGGAAAAAAAAATAAGGTTACTAAATGGAGTTACAAGCATAGAAAGCACTCCTGCCACAGAAAAAAAGGATGAAAGAAAAAAATGTGTCGGAGCCTCAGCTGATCTAATTTCAGGTGATTCTACTGAAAGGGCTGATAGAGACATCAGTTTTCAGGTGAAAAAAGCCTATTAAACCATCCTAGTCTGACCTGCATAATGCAGGCTAGAAAATTCCATTGAGTAACTCCTGTTGAGCAATCTCTTGATTTACTCAAGAAGAGGATTCGTCTCTCCGCTTTTTGAAAGATCAGTAGATTTTCTCCCAAGGAAGCAGAATTTCCTGAGATGGCTGCAGTATTTGATTCAGTATTTCATTTGCAAAAAAAAAAGATGTCCATTTTGATCCGCAGCGAGTGTGAAGGTGTCAACAGCCCGTGCTGACCTCCCAAGGCTGAAGTGAGAAGGGCAGTGCTTCAAAGAAAATGAAAACCTTTTTGGAATCCCAAGCTGACAGCTACAAATGTCTAGATGACAAGGTCAAACGGCAGGTGTCTTTGTTACTGAATATAAAGAAAGGTCACCGATGGGATGAGTTTCTGATTTTTAAGAGAATTTTAACTGGCACCTTGTAATAAGACATCAGAAACAAAGGAATAAAGAAGTCTAGCCATGTACAGAAATAGCTCACCTTATAAATGACACAATCACTAGACATGGACACAAATGCAGAATGAAGAGAGATAGAATTTATTTCTTGAGAGATTAGATAGCCCTTCATGAAAGAATTTGTTTTTTCAGTGGTTCAATTTTCTAAGCTCGAGATCAGTTTGTTTTGTTTTTTCTCTGCACACTAGAATTCACAATAAGCAGAACGTGCCATTGGCTTCAGGAATATGTGTGCTTGGTGTTTAAATACACAGAATAAATGTGGTTGGCTTAAAAATTGAATATTTGTGTTGATTTAAGTCAAAAAACATTGATTCATTTCAGTGAAGTGACAGTCAGAGGACGGAGCTGTTAGTTTGTAAATGATAAACCTGCTCATTTTAACTGTCTTAGTTCTGTTCCCTTGGTGAAGACTCTGAACCAAGTTATTGTAGCTAACTTTAAGAAAAGTAGGGTTTGATTTTTGGAATTATAACAATCTGGAAATAATGTTACAATGGCAGTGAAGGGCAGGTTGGACAGAGAAGCCAATACCAAGAACAGATGAACTAGATTTTAGTAGAAACTGGGCACTTTGGAAAAAAAGTCTATTGGGGCCCAAAGCCTGGGAGCAATCTCCAGTTGGAGATGCCAAACACTCCGACAAAGTAACAGACAATTCTTATAGTTTTAGAAAATGCCCCAGAATTCCAGAAAAAAAAAAAAAAAAAAGAAAAAAGTGTAGGTTCACATTTTTCCTGTAAGTTCACTGTAACACACCCAGCCATGGCAGCCCAGCACCGAAACCAGTCCATAGGTTATTCACGGACCACAGGGGAACCCGTCCAGCTGTTGCCTTCTCCAACTGGTCACTTCACAGGGAGACAGTGCTGGGGCAGTAATGCATCTGGACTGGTTTGCAGCCAAAGGACCCCTGTAAATCCCAACAGTACTCCTCGGTGTATTCAGAATTGGTTCCACACCTCCCAGGTCCTAAAAGAAGGCCCTGACCATCCAGCTACTAGGAGTGGGGCAATGATATTGCTACTGCCAGTGACAGCACTCTGGCAGATACTTGCTTCTAAAACAAGTTCCCCTCAGAAATTATGAACTCTGCTTTGTATTCACTGAGCAAATGCAGAGACATTTCTATTCTGTCCATTTTATTTTATGTTTAAAGTTATTTTCTAATTCCTATTAATAATTCTTGGCTAGAAGCTCTTTCATAAGCAACTTTTAGCAAGGCCTGAAAAAACTGTGGGACAGATTCTCCCCTTGTTGACATCTGCTTTGGTCCATGGTCCATGGGTAACATGGACCTGTGCTGATTTAGGTCAATTCAAAACTTGACCTGACACGTTTTGATAGGCCACAAGTCAAACATCTAATTCTGATGCCTCATTGAATAAGGAGACCCCTCAGAATGAGACCTTGGATGTGGAGTATAACCTGGATGTTCATTTGCCTGCAATATCCAGCCACATCTATTTAGGTATGACAGTAAATAAGCCTAAAGGGGCTGCACAGATACTGATGTGATTTCATTTAAAATACTGGTTTATCTAAGCACTAAATTTGCTGGTTTCATATGTAATCAGACTGTATTAACAAGGTTTGGGAAAACAGCAAAATTCCCTGTGTGTAAAGTAATTTAAAACACAGGGCAGAGGAAGGCAACTTTAGCTAATTAGATTATCTTTTTGCCCAGTATTTCAAAAAATGATGAGAAATAAGTAATTTCTGCAAGGGAGGGTGCAAAGAGCTCACTCGCTTTTATCCTGGGCAGGAAGAAGCTCTGAAAAATCCAAGTGAGAATCCTTGGGGCAGCCACAACCTGGTGCCATGCAGCACCACCTCCTGCCTCCCCTTGCAGCAGGGGGTGTATTGCTGTGTGCACACAGCTGTTTACATTCACCTTGCACAGGACCACTAAGTCACTGTAGTGACAGAGCTGCTTCATATGCTCTGCTTATAGCTGTGGTTATGGTTGTTGTGCTGCTTGCGAGGGGGTGATGAACAGCTTCGATGGACAGCATCTCCCCTGCCCTTGCCCATGCCAAGGCTGCACCAATGAAGGAAGTGCTGCCTGCACCAGTAAACACACCACAGTGAGTCCATATGCTCTGCTGGGCTCTCTTTGGCCAGGTACCACAGTGAAATTGAGAAGGTTTTATCCAGATCCGCATTGTCTTTGACAAAGCCCCATTCTGACACTGTGAAACTGACCTGGCAGCCCCCGGGCCTGGTTCAGGTCAGCAGGGCTGTGGCTCATGCTGCCTCCACACACACAGCAGCCCCTGGAGCATGGGCTGGTGGGGCCACCAACAACCAAAGCTGGGAAACTCACTGAACAGAGGCACAGAGGAGAGGTCTAACCACTGCTTTGATGTCTCTTAAGCACAGCTGACCTTACATAGCTCAGAGGAAGGACAAGTTAGCAGTTGCTAGTTCTCAGATTCCCTAAGCAGATACAGGGCAGAAACCTGTTTATCCCCAAATAATCCCTTTTAATTTTTCTTTTAATTTAGCATCATCTTTCTCCTTCATTAGCACATAGGAACTCTGATTGTGTATTTGAACTTCCATTACCTTCAGCATTTTCCTTCCTTTCTACTGAATTGCTGCACTAGGAGTGACCAACCCAGAAAGCCCCCAGAACTGACAGCAGTTGACTCCATGGCAGCAGCTTTCTGGGGAGAGCATTAACAAATGGCCTCATTGAGTCTAGAAGAATTCTCTTCAGATACATTCCTTGTTCTCATAAGAACAGGCATCTTGTATTGCCTACCAAGTCTAGGGACAAACTGAATTAATCTCGGGAAAAACAGCACATTTATTTTAGTTCACTAGATTTAAGAACGTGACACTACATATTGGAAATCTGTCTTTTCTTCTTTGAAAAAAAAAGAAAATCTCCCAGCACTACTCTGAAACTTACAGTATAGAAAACTATTTTCTCACTTGATAATGAGTCTTACCACTTAAAAGTCAGGTCATGAGTTTTAGATTTAAGTGCCCACCTTCAGACAGCTAAATAAAAGTTTCTTGAATTTCAGAGATGTTCACCAACAAATCCTCTGTTGATTTAATTAAGCTTTATGGTACTTAGCAACTCTGAAGAATTCAGGTCTACCTTAATTTGGGTGTATAATGGTGCTTAGCTCTAGGCATCCACAGAATAAAAAATTTATGTTAGCTTTAAAAACTCTGTAAAAAAAGTCAGAGAAACAGCTCAGGCCAATCCCTCTCATCCACATTTCCAGTGAGCATTTAACATGGTCTGAAAGTTAACCACTATTAGGAAGAAGGAGACCTAGGGGAGCAATACTGCATTGGCAAGGTGATAAACTACCAGCAGTATAATCAGACTGTTACAGCAGAAAATTGAGAATGTGGAAATACAGGTTCTAATCTTGACTTGATGTGTGGCTTTGGCAAAGTAATTTCAGTCCCTCCTTTCGGTTTACTAGCTAATAAACAGAGAACAGTAAGTTATCCTGAGGATGATGTGATATCTAATTAATTTTAGTCAAGCAAGCATTTTGAAAACTGACCACACTAAGCACAATTTTCTGCTACTACTACCAGAAGTAAAAGAGAAATCAATTAGGTGTGAAGTGTCTCTTGAGAGACACAGTTGGAGCACCTGTATTCTTCTGCAGGCTGCTGTGCACAAGTCTTTCTGCTCCAAGCTTTCAATTGTATTCAGGCTCTTAAGTACAACTGGTTTCAACTTGAATTCAACAACATGACACCTTTTTGGATCTAAGTATTCACTTCAAACTGAAAAAAAAGTTCCTCCTTACCTTTCTGATCGTGTTGCTGACACATTAAAACCTTAGGGATTTTCTAACATAAGAAACTATGTCCGTACACTCTCTGGCCTTTAGAGCTGTTTTAGGATAGTCAAAAGATGCAGCTTTGGGATTTATTTATTTTTTTTCAAACTTTAGCCTCTATGGAGCAACAGAACAAGTTTGCTACCTGTAACATGCAAAAGGGCAGGGGCAGTTAACACTGTGGTTGTAAAGTAAATGCTGGTCAGATACCTGGGCCTTAGAATCAATGCTGAGGAAAGCAAGGGGAAGTTCTCATTTATTATTCTTTCAGCATCTCTGAAGCTAGTTTTGGAGACTACTGGGACATCACAAAGGTCATCAGCTTCATTATAATTAAAGCTGAGATTCTGTAAGATGAACAAGAAATCCACTTGAACCGTGGATTTTCTGAATTTGCAGAAAACATTTGAAGCATTTTCTGTTTGTGTTATGATCTTTTTTTTTTTTTTTTTGCAAGAGTTCAGTATTCAGTCATCACACCCTCATAATTACCTGTTTTTGCCTGACCTGCCCATGAAATGATGTACCCTGGCCTATGTCTTCAGACAGCCCCCTGGCCACTCAAAAGGTTAACACGAGCATTTCCTTGTATGGTATTTGCCTATTGTGACTGCACTTCAGTGAACTCATTTTAGTTCTAGGGATGATTCTAGTGGTACAATACTCTTCAGACCATTTACAGACTTGAAATATGGGAAATAAATTCTGACAGGCTCGTATGTGAGGCACAGGCTAGTGAAAATGATCACCATATTCTTGGGGGTGGAGGTGCTGAGTATAGGAGTGTGTTAATTGGCTAAGGCAAACCTATGATTACTGCTCCACTGATGGCTCCCCTCCAGCAGTAGTCGCTCATCATTAGAAAGTTAAAGCATATTTTGAGCATGACATTTGAAAAGCCAGTGGTGTTAAACTAGACCTCCAGGTAGCAGAAGGAACATGAAAATCTTACAGAAGGTGCAAATTTTAACCTGTACTACAGACAAAACCAAACAGATTTTGTTTTGGGGTAACTATTTCTGGAAATGACAAGGAAAGAATTTAATTAAATGACACACTTGTTTAAATTTGAACCAACTGTTTAAATTGTGGGTAAAAAATCATAGTTAAGTGATATTGTCTATAGTAATCTCTGAGTTTGATTTCAAGCTGGAGTTTAAACAGGAATGTCAAAATAGAGGGAGATGACAGTTTCTGTAGATATTTCAGCTGTATCAAAACCAAAAACCAGAATTCAGCTGAAAAATTTTACTTGCATGCCAGGCTCCCCATTTGATATCAGATATGTGGATCACTCAGGTATACACTGAAATGTACGTTGGCCAATTAATTTGGTAGCATTGATGTCTGCACTGCTTTCTGGCTGTACTTGCACTAGATTGCAGTGCTTAAAAATTTCAGAACCATGGCAATAATATGTCTGCATTTTGACAGTGATGAGCCTCAAACTACAGGGTTTGGAGAGGCCTCTTCTTTCATGGTCTAGTCTTCAAAACAGACGGGAATGAAAAGCTACAACAAGGGTTGTTGTCCCGATGAAAATGAATGGAAGACAATAACACAGGCAGTTGTCTTTGTCAGGAAGAGTGTGCACAGGAAACACTCCCTCCGACTAATATACAGGTGAAAAGCCCCATCCAGTCTATTGTGCTTTACCAGGACATCCAGGTGAACTCCAAGCCTAAGTCTGGGCTCCATCACTATGGGCTGCTACACCACAAAATTTTCCCTATAAACTAAACAGCCTTCTCCAATCATCCCTGTTGGTCTTGCCACTGCTGCATCTTTTTGGTGGCTTGGACACAATAAAAGGTTAGTTTGCTCCAGCCATCACTGCACAGAGATTCCTGCCTCCAGGCAGCTCTTCACACAATGATACAACCCCACACTGAAACAAGAACCTAGACACAAATGTCTGCTTTCTGTCTCTAAAATGCCTCTAATATCAGGGTTTAGTGGGAAACCAGGCATATTATTCAGGAAGAGGTTTGTAAACATTAGGTTCCAAATCCTAGTTTTAAACAAGAAAAATTTGCATGAATCCCCCCATATTATATTAGCATAACTGCAACTCATTTGTGGTCTCACTGTATTGATCTTTGTGCCAAAAACTTTCACTCGAGCAAAGAACAGGTTCATTTGCAGCTGCAGCTCTCTCCCCTGCTGCTACACAATGATGTTAAATAGACTCTTTATGCCACCCTCCTTGCATATGTTTTTCAGGTGGCTGCTAATCACCCTTTATCTCTGAAGCAACAGAGCAGCAAAGGAAAGGTCAGTGGAAGGTTGTCTATGTTTTTTTAATTCCTTGACACCAATGACTTTAAGGCAAAGCTGAGATTTAGAATTTTATTGCACTTTTTGCAACACAGGTAAGAAATTTCAGGTTTTGGAGTCAAATCCCTCTCCCACTTCCTTCCCCCCATCCCCTTCAAATGAAAGCTTTAGGTACTAAGTCTGAAATTGCAATCCAGACTCCATCCATCAGCTAGTCACCTTGCATTTAGATGCATGGCACAGCTCTTTGACAGTCAGATAGGGTGATCTGTCTGTCTCCTACCTCTCTCCTTCCAAAGAACATCACTCAGGTTTTGATGGTATCACATATGGTTTATCTCAGTGGCTGCAGTGTATCAAGTTATCCATCTGGCTTTTTATCACTATCTTACCATCATTACTTAGGCCTCCATCAGGGCCAGCTCATCAGGAGTGCTCCCACATTGAACTACTCAGCCAATCTAAATTCAAAACCTGTCTTCCTCTACACCAATGCAGAAGCAGGGGATGAATATCACCAGCTATAGAATGAGATGTGAATGGGTAGGCAGACCTGTCCTGTTGAAGGTGCTGTGAAGACTTTAGTGTCTGTGGATTAAAAAGAAAGAATCCCCTGAAAGGCATGAAGGCCAGCTGTTTGGGGATTCAGAAGGGAGCAAATTGTAAGAGACTGTCCCACAGGGGCTTTGCTGTACAAGTGAAGCTGATAACACCACAGTGCAACACTTTCCCAGTTCAGTGCAGAAGAAGAGTCAGTGAACGAGTGAGGTTGGATGGAAGCCCTGCACGTCAACTGGGCCAGCCCCATGCTTCATGCAACCCCGACTTCAGCTGCAGGTTGCTTCCCCAGTTTATCACCCAGCAGCTTACTTATGCTGCTCTCTGTCACACCAACCCACCACTAATGAATGTATTGCACAATCTTAGCCCCAGTACCAAGCTCTGGGTAGCAGCAGTGCAGGAGGAAGCAATGGGCCTTGCCCCATTGGCTCTCCTCGGTGGAGGGCTCACCAGGACTACAGGAGAGCTCCATGAAAAGCCTTTCTCCAAGGCAGAGATGCAAAATCTGTAGTGAGAGATCTACCATCTTTAAACTGCATCAATCAACCAATTCTTGAAGATTAGAACATTCATGGTGAATTATTGAACTAGAGTGAAAACTGAAACTTGAAAGCTGTTCATAGCTTGTGGCTACAGTACAGGAAATAGTATCGTGAAAGTAATTTGAGGTATACAGAATATTAAGCACATAAGAGGCCTTCTATACATTTACAGGTTTAATCCAAAGATAAATGACGTGATTTCTTCTCAGAAAATTAATTTTGATGAGCAGCTACACTTTCCTAATACTAAATCCATTAGTACTAATATTTATATAATATTTTGAGATCCATGGGTAGAAACAAAAATTATTATTGTGGTCTTAAAATCCAATTTTCAGAAAAACCTATTCCTCTAAAAACAGAAGCATTAGATCTGTGAAATAAGCAGAAATCATTTCCTTGATTTCCTGAGTACTTACATTGAAATAATTCTCTGTGACTATGTGCAAGCTTAAGAAAAGAAACACCCTAGTTCTCTGCTCAAGAGAAGCTAAATTACCAATAAGCATAGCTCAGATGCTCAGCGTACTAATGCAGCACTAAATCCAGCAGAGTTCACTCCAGGGGAAGCAAGTCTTTCCTAGTTATCACAAAAATTACATACATCCCCTGGGAGATAAGTTCTGGTCCTGACTTGACTTTAAACAAATATCCATTCTTTTATATTAAATCTTATAGCAAATGAGCCTTCAGTGCAAAAGTATCTTCAGATAGTACAACCTGTGACTATAGATTTCCTCAGGCATCATGCTCTAGTTCAGCTCTAGAAATGACTTTGCTAAATAAACCATTTTCTTTAGGATTTGTGTTTATGTGTGCATGCATATACCCACACATTTTATGTTTTGATTTTTTAATATCACAACGTTAAGTGAACCTTTTAACTCCAACTTAGGCTTCAAACTCCTACAACTTTCCTGATAATAAGCTTTACCAAAAAAAAAATAAAATACTAACATCAATGACTTAAGATTCAAAGCACTAAGACTACAGTGTTCACAGATTCACAGATATTAGGGGTTGGAAGGGACCTAGAAGATCATCTAGTCCGACCCCCCTGCGTTCAGGTTAGGTTTCTAACCGAGTCAACCTGCACAGGAGATACATCCACTCTGGCCAGGGAAATGTACTGCAACCTCTCCTGGAAATACCATGTTGTGATAATACCTGCTGCAAGACTACTGTGAAGACCTGCCTACAGACTGCACCATGGGATGTGAACCATGAATCCACGTCTGGAGTATTGACAAAGCCACACCAAGAGAAACAGGCATCTTCACTGCGGTGCTGGGAGACTTCTTCAGCAATACTCAGTCTACTTTTAGAGCATCTTGCCACCTAACTTCTCTCTACAGTCAATGGGGAGAAACAGGCACCTTCAAAGTGCAATTATTCTGCTTCAGGTGTTTATCTTGGGATGACTCATGCACCAGAGGCACTCATTTCTCTGCACTGATTATAAAGGCAACCTAGTCATTATCTCAAATGCAAACACCCACACCACATGCCCAACATTAACTGAAAGGGGTTTTACCCCTATCTGTGTCTGTGAGCTGGTAGGGAGGCAGGCAAGAAAAGTTCTGAATAAAACAGAGCCAGTTCATGAAACCCAGGCCTGATGGAGCTCATCTCTGTGTGAGCAATCAGAGGAATCATGGTTAAAAGTCCAACATCCCACAAAAGGTATATATTATAATTACAAGTATTTTAGCTTGGCATTCCCTTTTAGTTTGGTTCTCAGCATCCCATGAAGTATATTATGGTGGGTTGAGTAAAAAGAATCCAAAACTTCTGCAGTTTCCTATTATAACATCACTGCCTAGCCAGCATTTGGCTTTCTACAGTACAGCCTCAAAAAAAGAGTCTGGCATCACTGAAAGCAGGTGAGCAATGTTTGGGGAAATCTGGAGCTGCACCACAGACATTCCAGCTCTCTGTGATGAAAAAGAACCTGTAATAAAATTGAGTTTGACACTGTCAGACAGTTTCCTGGTTGATGTGATCATACTAAATATGAAGAAAGAGACCAGCAAAAAAAGATAAAAGGGTCACAAAGGTTAAAGACAGGGAAAGAGACAGTGAGAGATGTATCCCAGTTGTGTACCATCTGCATTATAATCAGGATGGGTTTAGATGAAATGAACCCACCAGAATAAAAGCTAAGCAAGGAATATTCAGAAACACATTCATAGATCTGGAATAAAAACACTTCTCCTGGGTTTTAAGTTCTTTTTGTACACATTCATCTCCCCAGATTACAACACAGATCAAAATTTCAAATAAACTAAAAGCCCACTTGTTCCAAAATAGTTTGGTTGTGTTTAGTTTAAACATTTGATTTCACCTTAACTACTCTTTGTTAAAGTTTCTAAATTATTACAATGAATTTAAATTTTAAAATAAACTGTTTGCATCACTCAAATTGCAATATCATAAAGACAAATAAGATTTAAGCCATCTGAAACACACATAATTTTTCTAGAATAGTTCTGACCTCTCCCAATGAAACAGTTTTGATTTCACCAGTATGATCAGAAGATTTTTTTTATCAGAAAATTCCTCCAATTCTGCCAATCTCTATCTGAGTCAAAAAGTGGGCCTAGTTTTCTTCATACTTCTGGTCTTTGGGTCAGGAACAGCAGCAACATCAGAATGGAGACAGGCCAGTGTGCAAGAGACCAAGGCAGAGAATGTTCTTTTTGATATAGTTTCTACAATACACAAGAGGATGCTCACAGCTGCCTGTTATATGGAGGAGGATATTAACTATTCTCTGTGTGTTCCAGTCCCTTGCTCACAGATGTGCACACATCCATGCTCACAGACCCTGCCTTGACTCACAAACCTAATGACCTGTTCCCTGCAAAGATAGATGCAGGCAACAGCATGATCCAGGCTGTGCCTTAGCCACCTCCAACATCTACTTGCCTTGATCACCTGGGACTGCCCTATAATGACAGTCTGAAAGAGATTATTTTTTCTCATGATGCTCTTAAAAAACGGTGGCTTCTCTATCAGATGAAAAACCACTCAAAGGAAGACTAAAAATTAAGATCATTATACTACACCTTTTATGGCAAGTCTAGGAGAATGGTTCAGTGAGGGCTGTGAATTTAAGAGAGTAATTCTTTCCATCAAAATAAAGTGATTCAGAAGGCNCACTCATTTCTCTGCACTGATTATAAAGGCAACCTAGTCATTATCTCAAATGCAAACACCCACACCACATGCCCAACATTAACTGAAAGGGGTTTTACCCCTATCTGTGTCTGTGAGCTGGTAGGGAGGCAGGCAAGAAAAGTTCTGAATAAAACAGAGCCAGTTCATGAAACCCAGGCCTGATGGAGCTCATCTCTGTGTGAGCAATCAGAGGAATCATGGTTAAAAGTCCAACATCCCACAAAAGGTATATATTATAATTACAAGTATTTTAGCTTGGCATTCCCTTTTAGTTTGGTTCTCAGCATCCCATGAAGTATATTATGGTGGGTTGAGTAAAAAGAATCCAAAACTTCTGCAGTTTCCTATTATAACATCACTGCCTAGCCAGCATTTGGCTTTCTACAGTACAGCCTCAAAAAAAGAGTCTGGCATCACTGAAAGCAGGTGAGCAATGTTTGGGGAAATCTGGAGCTGCACCACAGACATTCCAGCTCTCTGTGATGAAAAAGAACCTGTAATAAAATTGAGTTTGACACTGTCAGACAGTTTCCTGGTTGATGTGATCATACTAAATATGAAGAAAGAGACCAGCAAAAAAAGATAAAAGGGTCACAAAGGTTAAAGACAGGGAAAGAGACAGTGAGAGATGTATCCCAGTTGTGTACCATCTGCATTATAATCAGGATGGGTTTAGATGAAATGAACCCACCAGAATAAAAGCTAAGCAAGGAATATTCAGAAACACATTCATAGATCTGGAATAAAAACACTTCTCCTGGGTTTTAAGTTCTTTTTGTACACATTCATCTCCCCAGATTACAACACAGATCAAAATTTCAAATAAACTAAAAGCCCACTTGTTCCAAAATAGTTTGGTTGTGTTTAGTTTAAACATTTGATTTCACCTTAACTACTCTTTGTTAAAGTTTCTAAATTATTACAATGAATTTAAATTTTAAAATAAACTGTTTGCATCACTCAAATTGCAATATCATAAAGACAAATAAGATTTAAGCCATCTGAAACACACATAATTTTTCTAGAATAGTTCTGACCTCTCCCAATGAAACAGTTTTGATTTCACCAGTATGATCAGAAGATTTTTTTTATCAGAAAATTCCTCCAATTCTGCCAATCTCTATCTGAGTCAAAAAGTGGGCCTAGTTTTCTTCATACTTCTGGTCTTTGGGTCAGGAACAGCAGCAACATCAGAATGGAGACAGGCCAGTGTGCAAGAGACCAAGGCAGAGAATGTTCTTTTTGATATAGTTTCTACAATACACAAGAGGATGCTCACAGCTGCCTGTTATATGGAGGAGGATATTAACTATTCTCTGTGTGTTCCAGTCCCTTGCTCACAGATGTGCACACATCCATGCTCACAGACCCTGCCTTGACTCACAAATCTAATGACCTGTTCCCTGCAAAGATAGATGCAGGCAACAGCATGATCCAGGCTGTGCCTTAGCCACCTCCAACATCTACTTGCCTTGATCACCTGGGACTGCCCTATAATGACAGTCTGAAAGAGATTATTTTTTCTCATGATGCTCTTAAAAAACGGTGGCTTCTCTATCAGATGAAAAACCACTCAAAGGAAGACTAAAAATTAAGATCATTATACTACACCTTTTATGGCAAGTCTAGGAGAATGGTTCAGTGAGGGCTGTGAATTTAAGAGAGTAATTCTTTCCATCAAAATAAAGTGATTCAGAAGGCCATCATCTCAGATTCTTTTTTTAAAGCTTCACAACTGCCTTTAAAACTTAAGGATCAAAAGCAATTGTATTATCTTCCTGCTAAAGAAAAGTAAAGCAATTTAGACTTTGATGTTTAATCTTGTGCTGTCTTTGCACCTGCCTGTAGGCACGATCCTGTAAGCTGCCAGGGGCCTCCAGAGCTGCCTGCAGCCCTTAACAGGGCTGGTCTGG
The DNA here is from genome assembly GCA_013401355.1 of Ceyx cyanopectus. Taxonomy (NCBI): domain Eukaryota; kingdom Metazoa; phylum Chordata; class Aves; order Coraciiformes; family Alcedinidae; genus Ceyx; species Ceyx cyanopectus. The sequence goes on from VYZU01059751.1 coordinate 85,172, forward strand.
CACATGTCTCTCCTTGAATCAGAGCAGGAAAGTTCTTCTCTCCATCAGTTTTGTGGTTCAGATGCTAGACCAGCACTCCAAAGATCCAAATTCATGTCCTGTGGATACCCATGACACCTATGAGAATGTCCCTCCCAGTGTTAATTTCTGGACAAGAGGTTTCATTATTCACTTCTCTAAGATGCAAACTCTGAGTGCAGAGGCTGCACCACACAGGAACTGCTCTGCTGGTTTCAATGGGTTTCTTTCTCCCTCTTTCAAGAAATTTAGTTCTTGAACATAACCTTTTTACCTTTCCTGACCAATATGAACACAGAGAGTAAAGGCACACAAATTGCTTGCTGCCTTTTTTGGTTTTGTTGTTGGTTTTTGTTTGGTTTTTTTGGTGACTCATGCTGCTGCAAATGAAAGAGCGCTTAGACATAAAAGAATTCTTCAAGGCCCAACCTAAACACACAGAACTTTGGACTGTATATATATGTGTTGATGATTGTATAGACAGAATTCAAGTAAATGCATACTGAACAAAAGTAGAGTTTGAACCCTTCTGACTGGTAAGTCCCTGTCAGGAAAGGACACGACTATGGGCTTGTTAATTTCATTCCGCCTTTCTACACACTCTGACAGGTAAAAACCAAACAGACCCCTGTAATGTATATGCACATCAAGATGCACTTCATTTATTTATGATGATCTTTTTACACACATGGAAAATTCAGGTGCCATACTGACTTAAAGAAACTTGTAAGAAATTGAGGAATCTGTTCTGAATCACTGTCTTTTCCTAGAGCTATTGCTTTCACCCATGGAAGAAGCAGCATTTATAATATCTGCCTTAAATTGCCCTATAGCCCTTAGGCAAAGATGAAGAAGACCTTGCTGAAGATCTTTCACTGTCATAAGAGCAAGATGTTGGAGGAATGGACAAATCACTCTGATTCACTTGAGGCTTTTCGGCAGCAAGAGTCAACATTTTTTATTCCTTAGAGACAAATTTTAGTCAGAAAGTTCACACAAAATCAGAAAACAATTCTGTTTCTTAAGGTAATGGGTTCGTTAAGGACTGATCCCACCACTCTAGCCCAGTATCACCACAGGGGTAGAGGGGTTTTTCCCCTAGAAATACCATATTTCTCACAGTGGTTCACATTAAATGATGTTCAGACTCATTGTTAGGAAACACTTCTGAGATGCGAGACTGTGAGGGAACCACCTGAGAATTCTGAACTGTCTGGGGCACTCTGTTGAAATTTTCCCTTATTTGTAGCATAGATACAGCACGTGTGGAGACAGAATTTCAATCACAGCTTTTAAAAAGCTTACTAGCTGCATGACTATTTAGTGTGTCTCTGATGTTATCCTTTTGCTTAAGGCCTAAACTAGAAGATGAGACTATTATTTCTCTGTTCAGTTCCTATACTCAAGAATCTTAGTGGAAGATCATCTGGATTGTGAAATCTGCTTAGGACTGGGTTAGAAAATAATGCAAGATTTCATCTCTTTCATGGCTTAGATGTTAGCCAAGAATTCTAAAGAACTAGATATCAGATTTGGATGGATACTATTGCCATCCAGCATGAAAAATCTATATGGATGTATTCAGAGCTGTCCTCATTTTTGCCATAATTTTTTACTGTAATGCAGACTTTCATTAAATATTTGATTTCACATGGGGAAAAATCTGGACTACGTAAAAAAATCATTGGAGGTTTTGCTATAGATCTCATGAGGTTACACAAATCGACAAATTTAATGATTTCCTCATTAAGAACAAACTATTTTTGGTACCTTTAGAGTTTCATCTCTCAGGAGTCAAGAGGGCTACAAGAGCCTCTCTTTCTGATATACATGCAATACACACGGGTGCAGGTAAAGCTTAGAAATGTGAATACTACAGAGCTCTGAAACCAGATAAAATAAACACTAACTGTATGATCTTTCAAACAAAATATCACCACAGGCTTAAGACTTGTAAACCAGTCTCATGACAACTCAGAGCCTAGAAATAGTGAATGCTTCAGTATGTGCAAAAATATTCCATTTTATAGGAAATAACTGGAAGGGTTGGGTTATTTGTTTTGTTCATAAATAACCATGATTCAATACACCATTTGCATGAAGGTTTGTAAACAAGACCACTGGGTGATTAGAAAAGCACAGCAAAAGGCAATTTGAGGAATTCAATTTGAAAACTACATTGCACGTAAATATTCAACATATTTTCACCAGCTCTGCTCAGCACTCTCTAAGCAGCTTTCAAAGTCCCTACAAATCTGATGGAAGGTAGTAACTCAACAAGTGAGTTGAGCTGATGCCAATCTTAAACTTGGTGCTTTTACTGTACTTCCAGAAACAGAATATATAACCTTTGGAGATGTTTTTCTCCATTTCCATGGAAGCAGAACTTTTGCAGTATGAGAGGAGGATGTGTTAGTAGCACATTTATTTATTAGGGGAAAGGTCTGCTGTCTGTAGAAACAAAGCCAATGTTCTCATACATATTGACAGAGTGTAGGCACAACCATGGCTAGAGGTGGCTTTTCTGCTTCCCTCAGTCATGTGCTGTGTATCACTGACCTGGATTATGCTGAAAATGGTTCTGTCGTTTAAATAAATAAATAAATAACCAAAAGCTAGGAGAATTTCCTTAATACTTAATTATGTGTTAGTGAGACAATGGAATAAGGAGCAGCTCAATGAATATGCCAATAACGTCCATTAATCCGATTCAGAGCCTCTCTCTGTATCAAACCTCAAAAAAAAAGAAGAGACAAAACAGAGTCCAGCATTCCCTTTAAATTGCTTTCTCGGTTGATTAATGATGTCACAAAATAAAATATCATATTCAGCAAAGTCTTCTTAACTGTCTTCCTAACTAAAGTCCAGGAAAGATTCTTAATATTTTATCAGGTGGAAAGAGGAGGAGAGATCTGAACTGGATGTGGCCTTTGCAGCTCCTGCACTCTTGGAAATGTGTGGACAGGAACTGGTGTACTGAACCTTTCCTATGAACAGACCCACAAACAGCAGGGAAAAGTTATAGGATGATCTAAATAAAATGCATGAGCACTGCTGGTGGCTAATAAAATACCAAAGATGCAAATACCTTTGATACATGGCAGCATTAAATTGCAAACGGATGCTGCAGTAAAGGGTGTGCAGTCACTAAGAGATGTAAACTATTAATGCCAGCTCTTCAATAAATAAAGGCACAAATCATGCCAAGATTTACCATGAGTGCCTCAGAGCATATCTGCAACTGCTCTGTTTCTGCTCAGGAAAATAATTATGACAATGACAAAAAAAAACCTGGCAGAAAAAATGCATTGAGATGAAATAATGATGCTATCTTTTTAAATCCTGATTTTTGTTTAACAGGTAAAAGATCCTTGTTAGAGCTGAAGGAAATATTTTTCAGGCTTCTATCTTAGGAATGATTTTTATTCTTTTCATAATTCTTTCTGCATTGTCCTGCCCAGATGTAGAGCTTTGAAGAAGAAATCAGGAGCTCTTACTCCTGCTTTAATCATCATACATACTTTTGCAAAACTTTTTTAACCATTCAGTCTCAAAACACTTTGAAAACGTCTTTAGTCCCAGAATGGGGCAAAAAAAGGTGAAAAAACAGTTGCCCTAGTCATCACGTAAACCCCAAAGGAGTTCGGGAGCAGAGCAGTTTGCTGAGTGCCAGCGCAATTCCCTCCCCAGTAGGTCCCTGTCTGCAGTTTTGTTGCTTGTGGGGCTGGGCCAGGAACCTGAAGGGTTGTTCCTGAAGTGACTGAAGTCCAATGCACCTTCTGCTGGAGACTCATGGAGGAAGATCAAGCCTTTGGAGACAGGCTCTGTGTTGGCAGCCTTTGGGTGGTGCTCATGATGTCTTGGCACAGGACAAACCCAGATCTGATCGATTCAGGGGACTGAGGCAAGTTGGAAGGAAAGCTGGGGTGAAAACAACCAACTGCAGCCCAATAGAGCTGCTGAACAATGGGACTGCATTTGCTCACAGAGCCCAGCAGTGAGATTAATTAAACACAACACATATTTACTTACTGAAAAATCCTGTTTCATTAACATAAACATATAGGAGAGCATCAATGCATGACAACACATAGGGCACTGGGGAAAATCCGTTCTGAATTTTGTGCATCAATCAAGTGATTCATATAGATGGTATTTGCAGCTGATGGCTGCCTGAATGGAGTCTAGTGATTTCTACACCAGGGTACACCACTAAGAACCTCTCATTAATAGATAATCAGCTTCTACTGATCAACTCCTCGGCTGCTTTCCAAAGCATCTGTTTGGTCTGTTTTGTGATTTCAAGCTGCTCAGTGTGATGAAAGCAGGTTTGTGTTATTTCTTTACTCATTAACCTTATTATACTATTTCATCCTCAACAGTGAATGTGGAGTTTTGGGTTTTTTTTAAGAAAGATAAAAAGACAGTGAAAAATACATTACCCCACTACCAGCCTATTATTTCATTATGTTTGTGTTAACAATGTAATAGCAAGAGCCATTCTAAATAAATATTATTTTTAAAGAAGTCATAAGAATAATTACTTCTTCAGACAAATCAATAGTTTATCACTAGACTTTTAGACTTCAAGTGATTTTGGTGGGATTTTTTTCCCACTAATGCTACATAATGAAATGAATGGGAAATTAGTAGGTGAAAGATGGTTTACAGGAATAACATTTTTTACTCAAGGCATGTGAAATGTTTATCATTTTTGTTTCAGAGTGAAATTCTAAATGTTGCTTTAAGCCTTTTTTTTTTCCACTGCATCGTAATAGACTTCAAAGCACGGGTTGCTTTTTTTTAAGATAAGCTTGCTGTGTCTGTGACCATATGGTTGTTTCCAGCTCTGCTTCCCATTACTGCACCTGAAGCTATTCATGGTCAAATCACTCATGTAACATCTATATGTTGTTTATATATTTCAATTTGGAGGTAAAGTAGCCAAGGGCTAATCACACACAGATCAGATTTTCCACTAGTGTTTTCTAGCGTCTTATTTTCAGGCCTATTAAACCTGACACAATGATAGGTGGAAAGGGGAGAGGAGACTAAATAAATAAAGCAGCAGTAAGCTTTGAGAAAGAAAAAAAAAAAAAAAAGAAAAAAAGAAAAAAACTCTCCACCACTTTGGTGTAGCTCTAATTTGTTTCTTTGAAAATCTTAGCTATTAGAAACCTAATATAGAGCCGACATCCAAATTATGGCCCTAAAGGGCTCAGAAAAAGCCCTCACTTTTCCTACTCTTTTCTTCCAGGTTGCTTTAACTCTGTGGATTAGGCAGCAACCTCAAAAAGGTTGTTTGCTGAAAAAAATCTGCAGAGCTCAGTAGCAGTCCAGGATCTCCAGGGCATATTCAGCCAAAGCGGATGCCCTGGTGCTGTCAGAGCTCTGGTTTGTTGGTAACCCACTGGCCCTCTTCTCACCAAGCTGTGGTCCTTGGCCCCTCTCCCAGGACACTGGCCCAAATGGCAGCTTGCCTCTCTGTGAGATACCATGTCCTGAATATGTTTGCCCTTCTCTGAGGGAAAGTATCCAGAACCAGCTCATGCTGGTAAGAGCTCAGTCCAAGCTTCACTCCATCATCACATAATTCTGCTTACATGGACAAGGAGAGAATAAATGGGAACTGGATCCCTCTTCAGTGATTCCTTCTGGAATCATTAACTTGTTCCTCACTATTTCCCTGTGTTTTAGAGCATGTCAGGCTCCTACCTCACACCTTATTATTATAATAATCACCCTGAAATATTTATATTCTCAAGCAGTTGAAACTTTGCTTATTAGAACCTCACAAATTCCATTGAGTGAAATAACTGCCCATACTCAGTAAAGCCACTTTACTGACTGTCCAGTTCTCCAAGTGGTCAAGGTTTAGCACAGGCTTTAAAACAAATAAGCATAGATAAATGAAATGTTTAAGCAAACCCATTTCAACAACAGACACAGAACAAATTGCACAGCAGTATTGCTGGCTCAGGAGAGTGTCCAGAGCAGTAGAGTTTTTAGGAGACATATCAGGCACACGATCCTCTTAGTTTTCTATCACTTGTACTTTCTCAGAAAGGGATGTGACATCAGCAGTTCCACGCATTAGATTTTCTTTGGTTACTGGCAATCCCCATCTAAATTAAAATAGTCCTGTTTTATTTAAAACTGTTTCATTTGCCCATGGCTGAGCTATGCTGAGTCCAAGTCTGCTGCAGCGTGGGGCTGGGGACATCATCTTCAGACCATGTGGGACCCTGAAAGCTTATGTTTTCCAGCTAGTGTGGAGATCCTTCTGCACTGCAGCTTCTATCTTGGTTTTTTAATGGATTTTGCCCTTGTTGTTCTAAATTCCAAGAAAGAAACCTTCTGAAAATGAAATTATCATAATTGAGATTTATCAGCAGTTGAGCAAAATACTTTATGCTTAGCAGATTAAACAGCGCTCTGAAGACAAAGTTAAAGCATCTCTTAAGGATGAGTCAAGTTCAGGTACAGAGCAGTCTTCAAAACACCCTTTAGTGCCTCTGTGAATCATTTCAAACTTGGGGTCTGGTTTTCACAAACACTTAAGAAATACGTCCACATAAGTGAATTAATTTACTGTACTTTGCAACAGAATCTCCTCCCAGGCAGAAAATTATGTATTTTTAATTTATTTACTTATCAGTGAGAAGAATAATCTGTGTCAGCATAAACAGATGCTTTGTATGCAAAAAGCATCAGTAACTGCTACCCATTTTTTCTCTTCATAGATGAAGAGACATTTGTACATTTCTAATGTCACAGGCTCTTTTTTGGTTCAAGCTGAAATTTATGTTTCAGAGTTTGGATAGAGAAAACTGCAACATTTTATCACTAGCATAACTCAAGTATCTCAAAGCAAGCTCAATTGTTTGATCACTATTAATGAGATAAATATCACAATTTTGCTGGCTTAACTTCATGGGAGTCCATGAAGTTAGGGCAGAATAAGAAGTAGATATTCCTCACCTACAAGGGCATGGTATTAAGTGATCTTAATCTAAACATTATTTTTTCCATCCACAGGATATTAACAACATTATTGCCTATGGGATATCCAAAGATAAATGGTACATGCAAAATGCAGGATAAGGTATGTCCATAACTGGTGGAATAAGATGTTAAAGAAGACAGACTATGACAGCACCAAAGTCAATTTGCCTCAGTTTCACACATCCCTGTCATCCCACAAAGGAAAGCAGAATTTGTCCACTCACTTTTTTGGCAGTGTCCATGTTACAACATGAACTGACCCAGAAAGAGTCTTGTACTCAGAAGCTGAGAACTGCAGTCCAAATGCAGGGACTGCTTCACTGCATCAGACTTGCAAGGCACTGGATGCAGAATGAAAGCACTGGAGGCAGGGAAAGCTTCCAAAGTCCATGTAGGGACTTAGACTAAAACCCTTCAAATGTGCAGAGATGGTGAATGTCAGCCCAAGACAGCCTCATCTAGACCCAAAGTCATTATTACTTTTATTCTAGTGTGCCAGACATGGCTTTTGAAAAGGAGATGCAGGTTCTTAAATCACATACAAAATTCCCATTAGTTTATTTGCAATGGAAGTAAAGGGATCAACAACAACAACAAAATCACTGTGAGACCACAAAATTGGTTTTTGTTAAAGCCTCATTCTATTAAAGGCTCATTCCAACTCTTTGCCTATGACCAGGAAGGCGGATGCTTTGTCTCCTTTCCAAAACACTGAAGCAAATACCAACCCTCCATGAGACATTCTTTGATTCATCTATGTACTTATTTTTAAGATGAGAGTAAAAAGCTGTCTTAGCTTTTCTGGCACTGATAGGCTAATTGAAATTAATATAAGCACAATTAAAATTAGCTAATTGGTCTACAACCTGCCTTTACAGGCATGCCACAGTGGGCAGCCAGGCAGAGCAACACAAGCAGCGCTCCAGCAGTGTCAGCCTTAATCAGCATCCAGGCAGCTGAAATCTCTGGAGGGTTTACTAGACACCTTCTTTCATTATCCCTTTCCGAAGGAAAATACCACATCCTCAAATCAATAAGAATATTTGATTGAACTATAAATATGCCAAAATGAAAAATCAGCTTCAAAGAGTGGTGTCTCCACGTCAGTAACAGCTCTCAACAAAGTCAGCCTGCTTTCAGCCAGATTTCTTGGTGTGGTTTGAAATAGCATATATTGTTCCCCTTCTTCTGTTGCTTGCCCATTAAAGTGATATGGTATTTTAATAACAATGGTTTCTATCACTTTTTCTAACCTTTTTTTTGTCTAGGACTGTGCTTCTTTTCTTTTAAATGGCTGCAAGAAATGATATGCTATCTCTCTACATTCCTGCTCTTCCAGTAATGCATGTGTTATTTACTGTCTTAATTTTTAAAGCATGACTTTTTTTGTCAGGCCAGTCTTAAATCACCCACGTAGAAAAAAATTACAACAGTTGTAAGAAAGGCCTGTGGGTAGAAGCTCTGCAGTCTTACTGAGCATGTTTTCCCTTTCCTGCCAGTGCAAGCTTCTAGCACAGATGGAGTGAGAATATAGACCTGTCCTTGGCCCCACACTGTCATGACCATAATTTTCATAAGTAATTTTTATCACAGGAGTTGGCCATGGCTTAACATATGTTTCTTCAGTCCCCATCATAACACCGTAAACTTACTTAAGTTTGAAGATTCAAATAATTGGAAAGAAAAATTAAAGAAAAATAAAAAAAAGAAAAAGAACGAAGCAATAAATCATATAATCATAAGAATATGTTGCCCTGCTCAGTCAATGCACTGGGAATAATATCTGCTCAGTATTGCTAAAGTGCCACCCCAGCAAATCAGGGAGCACAGATTTATTTTTGAAGAACAGCTCTACAATGAAATGAGAGCCCATTTTGAGCATCAGCTCCCCCCACTGCTTTGCCTTCTTTCAGGAATGTCCCAGGGTACACTGAACTGCCCCTCTTTTCACCCACCCACAGCACTCCTGTGGAAGCCACGTGCCAGGATGGAGGACTTCAAGACTAGCCCTTTGTCAGTGGTGGTGTGGGGCACCTCATCTGCCACTGTGAGCATGAGATGAGATACTTAAGGTGGGATACAGCTGAAATGAAGACATACTGACATTCAGGTCAGTTGGCTAGGCAGGGAGGCATAAAGCTGTAGGATATGCTTAGTCTGAGATGCCTCCATGGGGCTGGTAGATGTGGCATGAAGCCTATAGGAGACCTGTCCCCTTTTGGAGTCATAGATGGAGAACAGACAGAGCAAGACAGGGTATCTCCGATAGTAAGAAATGTTTATTGATGAAGAACAAAATGGAAATCCTGGTCAACACAAAATGCAGCAGCTCAGCTGAATCCCAGCTTGATTGCCTAACACAGATGTCCAGAGCTGACATTTTTTGGTTAGTTGTGTCAGCCCTATGGGGCTAACAAATATTGCTTAAGTTGGCACATGGACACCTCTATCTAGTCAGCTGGATCGAGCTCCTGCTGCCTCCTGAAGAGTAGGCTGAATGCTCCATTAACTGTATTGATTAGATCTTCATGATTTTTCTCTTTATCACATGTTCTTCAAGTCCTCTCAACATACTCAATAACATTCACATTCAGGTTGACCTTTTGAACCTCCTCATGTTGTTAGAGGAGGTTCATAATTAGAAAAAATAAAAATCTCTGCTCTTCTTTGCCCTCCTTAGTCCATATATTACACACTGAGAATAAAACCCAATCAGTATTGTTTCAATACTGCTGGGGTAAATCAAATAGCATAGCTTTCCTTTTAGAGAACAGCTGTACAATTAATAAAGAGGCATCTGATTGCTTAGAAGTGGTATCTATATAAAAAGAAGTGATTTAATGTAAGCCTCGTGGTAAATCCATTGTACTCATTGCCAAGTAATTCAGACATTCCAGAAAAGGTTGAAATATGGAGAAGTGTTACCTGCAGGAACTGCTCTTTTTAAACATCCTCACAAGCTCCTGACCCTCATTTATCAAAAGCTTGCAACTGAGCAACTGCAGAAGCCCTGCTCATTGCAGTGAATTACCAGCACACGCACACAATGCCCACAGAAAGCTGCTGGGCTTTATGAAGAGAAAGAACAGTCTCCCCAGGTCACTTTGCTACTTTTCCTTAAGAGTTAAATATTGTTACCACTTTGACCAAAGCAGTCAGTAAGGAAATGGGAACTTGTGGAAATATTTCAATTTAATAAAAAAAAGAAATGTCTAGTAAGAGCCAGGTTATAGGCTTTGATGTAACCTTGTTTCTTTGCAAAGGATCAACAGAGCTCAGTTTCTCTGAGCAGGCAGAAACAAACCACAGTATACAAGCCCTTCACTCACAATTGCCAAACCTACTTTTCCAGGGTGTTATGTTTCCTAAAAGCTCTGTCTTGCTGTTTTTCCTCAGGGATATACTCACAGCTTTTTCTCTAGTTTTCTGGTATTTTTCTTCTCTCTTCCTCCCACACATTCAATTTGTCAGGCAATTTCTCAGACTCTATTTGTACCCAGTGCAAGACACCCCTCTCCCATTCTCACTCTTGCTTTCATACTGCTGGGCACCACCATTCCTGGAGTGGTGGCTTTTCTTTCTTACCATTGCAGTACTCGACCTTCACATGGTTCCCTCCAGTTATCTCCAGTGGAGAAGAGCTGACAGCTTTAAACATGCCTACACCAGCCTTGTGAACTAAGAGCCACTTGATGACAGATGCAAACTCCTTCCAACACAACATGATATAGGAGCTGTGTCACCAGGAAAACATGTGAGTGTTGGTTATACCAACCCTCCCATTTAAGCCACAACAGGAACATTCAATGTCATACTAATTAGAACCATGCAAGCAGCCAAACACACACACACACACACACACACACACAAATGGCATTACAGAGCAAAAATCAGGTATAGTCACAAATGTATTTTTCAGAGATACATATCCAAGAAAATACAACTATTTCTTGAAGACAGAAGGAAAAGTGACAATTTATGGCCAAACACTGAGGTATTTACTCGACTTTGAAGTAATACTGCTATAAAGTGAAGAAGACAATAATCTCCAGCAGACTTCATTAGCTGATTTGGATATAATATCACCACTACAAATTACACACTTCTGGAATGAATCTGATTTGAGAATAGTGTTGAAAATGTTCATAATCTGGCAAAAGTAGTAATAGGAGTTTGACAGAATTATTTTCAACAGAGTTTCAGACATATTCCATGATACTGACTCTAATGGTGTCCAACACCAGGTATGGAATAGCCCTTAGACAACAGACCAGGCTGAATTTAGAACAGATCATGGAGTTCAGGTAAACACAGGATTCTTCTGTCAGACTTTTCACATAAAAAAGCTTACTGCATCAACAAACCCCTCCACAGGCCCTTTCCCAGCCTAGCAGCACGGAGATAAGGAAGGCATCTCTAGTTCTTGCATCTGTTACACACACCTACACCAGAAAGGGTGATAGTAAAACCTTCTCAGGCAGCATGCTCTGTTACTCACTGAGATTATATCAAGAAGTTAAAAGTTTCTATAAACAGCAGAGCTTAGATGTTTGAAAACGTGGATGGATCTAAAGTGAACAGATTTTCCCAGAGCTTTACAACCTTAGTGATGTTCTAGCAACAAACAGTTTAGATGCCATAGCCATAATACATGATTGCTTTAAGGCAAAGGAGAGGATAGCTGTGGTTCATCTTCTGATGACTGAAGTGCCCATTTGACATTAGAAACATGTGGAACTCCACCAGCTCTGACTGCAATATGTCACCTCTTGGCAAAATGGCAAAGTGAAATAGAGAATGTCTTTCTTTACAAGTGGTCACTCTAGAAAACTTAGCTGTGCATAAGCATGGAAATTGAAGCTATCATAGTATCAGTAAGTTGCCCTTAGGGAACCAAAAAACCCCACATGCTTAACATTTGGCACACCATTTTTTGAAAGCAAAAAAAAACCCCAACCCAATGGGAGAGCAGTGACCACATGTGCTATTGCATTATTAGTCTAGCTTATGATTGAACACTTGGGAAAATAAAAACATGGGAAAGGTCCTATAAAAAAATCCATAAACGAATCACAAAATTCCCCACAGATCTATTTCAGCTCTCAGGAGAAGTGATTTTCAGCTCATCTGTTAGAAAGAGTGTTTATAACATTCTCTTTTCTTCAGAGAGCTGAATACTAATTCAGAACTCAACTATGTGGAAAAAAAATAATTATTGAAAGAGTGCCATAAGGTTGTTATGAAGCTAATGAATTAGCTCAAATTGGAAGAGAAGGTCAGTAAATTCAAGGCTTTCTGGAAGCTCACTCATCTTCCTCTGTAAAATTATTAGAGACCCTGTGATACTCCAGGCTGTCCATTTCCTGAGAGCTTCTGACCTGCTGGAACAGGCAGGAAGAATTAAGCCTGTTTGTTAATGCTTGGGGTTTGTACAGGAGATTTTTACACTTGACATTTTTCCTAAGAGCATTCATTTTCTAATATCCCCTACAGCATACAAAAGGGCTGGCATCTTTTCTTTTAAACATGGCTAGGCATGGTAGTAGGAGAATTAGTCCTGATTTACATCACAACTAAGAAAATAAAATTCTTGGTTTTTTCATTTGCAAGAAACCAATAAAAATCCTGCACTGCTTCTTTGTTACATAGGAAGCTTCAGTGTGTTCTTGTTTCTAGTGATCTGAACAGACCCTGCATTCCTACATTTCTCATTTTGTAAACAGTAATATGAATAAAAACACTTGTAAGCATATTTTAGGATATTTTACACTAGGGAGTATGGCTTTGTTTTGAAAAAAATCTGGCATGACAGAGTTCTGTGTTTGCTGTTTCTCAATGATTTCTAGATCAAACATCTTCACTTTATAAATATTGTACAACTCTCCATGCAAAGTCTACTTGGAATCTGAGAGCTCACACCAAGATCTTCCTTTCTTGTGTATCTTTGCCAGTGGTAATGATTCTAGAGAACACACTGCACCCTCAACAGTCTTACCTGAAAAACACAAAGCAGTGCATATATTGTTGAGCAAGTGCATTCCTAGGAGGTAGGTCATTCTGCATGGCCCTGCACAACAGCCTGGCTGTGGAAATACCTTTCTGCACTGCCAGTGTGAGGCAGATACTGCACCATCTTAGTGTGGTTAGGCTGCATCCAGACTCAAACTGAAGAAGCCTCCTTTGTTTTGTGTCATGCAAAGATACCCACGAACTAAAGCACATTCCTTATGCCTGAGTCACTGCGTTGATTCTCCCTAGGTCCACACTGCTTTGGGGAGGTTCAATAAAAACCCATAAAGCTGGGTAATTCTACACAGGTGACAAAGAGAAAAAAAAAATCTAGCACCAGTGAAAAGGGAAGGAGGAACTAACACCTGAAAACTTGGCTTTACAATAGGGTTTGTCCTTAAGCAAAGCTTATTCATATTTCAAGAGCCAGGCATTTGTCATTATTGTTGAACACTGGAATTAAAAAATTCCACCCAAAAATATAATTGCATTTTAAAATTAGAGAGGCATCACGAGGGGCACAGAAGAGAACCAGGGCCAAGCACCCCGTCGGATGGATGCAGCCACTGCTCCTAAAGCAGCTCACAGCAATGCAGCCAGGAACAGTTTACACCACCTGGCCTCAGAACCTGGATTTGCTCCCAGGAGCAGACCCACGTGTAGCTGTGTAGATGTAACCTACAGGTTACAAGGTTTTTAGTGAAGTCAAGCAGATGTGATTTGAGGGACCAGGCAATTCAAAGGACACTGTCTGATCCTGAGCACTGCATGCTTTTAGGGAGATAGTCTATCTGAGAGAAAATCTACAGTTTGGATGAAAGAATCATCACCAGGTAAGTCTTTACTGCTTTTAACCATTGTGCCCCGTTTGACACACCTATTGACAAACAAAGAATGCTTTGCTTCCAAGAGATTCTTACTGTGACATTTTCTTTCATCTCTCAGAGAAAAAGGGTTTTTGAATGGTGGTAAAATGAGCTGCAACATTAGTGTGAAAGTGTTGCACCATGCCCTTCAGTTTTGGTTTAACAGGTGAAATCTGCCCCTGGTGGGTTAAACTGATAAGGCACTAAAAAGAATCTAAAGCATAGCTTCTCTTTAACATCCACCTTAACCTGCATACAGTGTACACCGATCAATAGAGAGGACATTTGCATTCTCTGGATTGACTTTACGCACAGCTTGGAGCACATTTTTTACACAGCAGTTCCAGAAAGCAGGGATGAACTGGAGAACTTCTTTACAAAGACATGAAAATTCAATATGAAAATTGAGAGTAAAAAGAACATGATGAGCAGAATTTTTTTTTCATCTCTGGTACAGTACTGAAGCGCTAAAGGAGTGAAGTAGCCAGACAGCTCACAGACATTGGATCCTCATTGCAAAGGGTGGAAAGGAAGAGCGTGACCTTGACCAATATGGAGGTAGTGTAAAATAGGTTCCTACCCTACCAGCTGTTATGAACACACAGCGTAATCTGTACCTTCTCAGATCATCAGTTAGAAGGAAAAAAAAAAAAAACAAAAAAAAACCAAAACCAAACAGCTAGGGTTTGGTGCTGGGTTTTATTTTTTGCATTCATGGGAAACTCAAATGCCTAGAACTAAGAGCCAGCTACTCTGAGGTGAATTTGAGGGGAATTTGAATCACAGAATCA